>BLKR01014899.1:0-169276 GCA_011170035.1 Teleogryllus occipitalis
CAGGCAGAGACAAAGACACACAGACAGACAGAGAGAGAGAGAGAGAGAGAGAGAGAGACACACACAGACAGACAGACCGAGAGAGAAAGATTATATTTTCTGATATTTAAGGAGGCTTGAGAATGTGCTTAGCATAGCTGCTCAGCTAATGCAGCCGTTCTGTGCCCTGAATGGCACCCTGTCTCGGAAGGTAGGCGCTTAGCGCGACGCGCCGGTGGAAAATGTCATTATCGATCGCGGGAGGGAAGTCGACCCAGTGTGCAATGGGCATGCGACGCACTGCCTACGACGGTGTGCGCGGGGAGGTTGGTGCTGCACACAGCACGTCCCTCCAATGCTAGTTTCAAGCGTAATTCCCACAGGAGATCTTTCACGTTAATGAACTGTGTGGTCGGGCAGAAAAGTGGAGGAGAAAATGAGTACAATTATGCTCATTGTAATTTAAATGATTGCTCATTAATAACCGTCACCGTTCTACTTACTAAAGGGAGAGTGAAGGGCAGAGAAAGAGAGAGAGGGAGAGAGAGAAAGAGGGGGATAAAGGAAGAAGGGAAGTCGAGAGGCTCTCGTGATGGCGTCAGCTGCTTACCATGGCACAAATCTCGGCTTGCAGAAGTGTAGCGGCTCGTTCCTAGTTCATGGCGAAGTTCGTTACTGGCGGCAAAGGGGGGCACGTGGCGGCACTAACGTCGGTGGCTCAGGACTGAGATCCGACAACTGAGCTCCCTGTTGCTTCGTGAATCCCATCTTCCTAATTAGTATATATATATATATATATATATATATATATATATATATATATATATATATATATATATATGACTCGAGTGTTTTTGAATGTGCTCGTGGGAAAGTCATGTCTAGAATTGACAACATGTTTTCCGCAGACCACTCTTTCCCTATGCGGCAATTCTTCCTACTTCGTTGCTTCTGATTTGGGCCATGTGGCGAGAACTTATAATTTATTTAAATTTGAATTTTCAGTTGAATATGGCTCATCACAGCTGTGCGTGGGGACGAAGTTGGTGCTGCGATGATGAGCGACTTAATGCTGTAGATGGGGTCGAGGTTGGTGCTGTCGCGGGGACATGGTTAGTGCTGTGGGTGGGGACGATTTTGTGCAATCTGTGGGGACGATATTGGGGCTGTGGGTGGGGACGAGGTTGGTGTTGTCGGTCAAAGTGAGATTGGTACTACCGGTGTGGTGTAGATTAAGATGTGCATTAGACTGAAATTTGCAATTTTGCAGTGCGAAGTGTAAATAAAACATGTAGCCGTTTCGGACAAAATTTGAAAAATATGATATATTGATATCTTCATAAATTTAAAATATTTCGTTCAAATTCGCGGCACTTGAAATTGAGTCACAAATTTCAGAAACTGTCCAATTTCGATAATAGTCTCGTTTTACGAATAGGCGCGTTTCTTATTTACAGATGAATGGACGCATAGACACTCTTTTTTAAGAACACACTTTTTCTGCCTCACGAATCCGTAAAATGAATGTGTGTCAATATATCGAGATAGATTTTATGAGGTATTAAATAATTTTATCTTTACTGTTTATAAAACGATAAAGTAATAATACTGATACAATTCAGTTTTGAAATTAATACTTCGTCTCATCATGTTTAATTGAGCCAAAAATATGAGTGTGAAACTTGGATGAATTACAACTGACAATATGGTACAAATTTCAATTCCAGTTATTTAGAGAGCTCATTTGTAGTGAATTTATTTTAAGATGGGTAGTATCTGGATTCACATTTTGTCATCCTCATCCTGTAAGTTTAAGCTTTATAACATAATGATGCTATAAAGAGCAGAATATGTAAACATAAAACATTCATTAATAAACCAATATAAAGATGTTCTTGCTAATAAATGATGCAATTGATTGTATTATATATATATATATATATATATATATATATATATATATATATATATATATATATAATGTGTGTGTGTGTTCACCCATGATTAACTTCAAAACACAATTATGGTTGATTAGAATGTGAATTGAAAGCAGTTGTGTGTTCAAAATTACTTTTTTCATCGAAACGCTTACTGCCAAAAAAAGTGCGTTGCCAAAAGTTAACACGAACCTGAAAAGGGCAGTAAAAAAACTCGACACATATATTTTATGCTGCTATCTTATTCGTCCTTTTAAAAAAAAACAACTTTTTTAAAGCGTTTTCTTGCCGACTGATGAGGTTGCTTGGACACCACCCAAAACACTGCACACGCGCTCGTGGACGCTCTGTGTCTGTGGCGGCGGGTCCCCGACACGCACGCGGCGCCACAGGGCGCCTTCGCGCGCTCAGCAACAAGTTGCCCCGCGGCACGCGAGGACTCGGAGTCAGCGGGGGGGAGGCGAAGAGTCATGGCGACGGAGAGACGGTCGAGGCAACATAAAAATTAAGTTAATACGAGTACCTCTGATTTAATTAGCGGTTCTTACGGAATGAATGAAGTACATGTACGGAGGTAGCCAAATTCGAAGTTATGTACTTTTATAACGCATGTTCATAAATTATATATATATATATATATATATATATATATATATATATATATATATATATATATATATATAATGTCCGGGGAGGAAACGTCGATATTTCGAAAATAAGCTCCTAAGACAATTTTAAGCATATATTTCCCAATAAACTACTTGGATATTCTAAATGGCTGAGCAGCAAAATGCTTTCACAAGTTGGTTTGAAACGCTTTCTAGGCAAAAATGTGCATTGCAGAAGCATTGGCACACTCCACAAACATGTAAATGGTTTATTATTTAAAAAAAGTTAACATATTTGTTGAGAAATAGAACTAAACACAGAAATATGAAAGCAATTGAATTGTGTAAATGAGACGCCTTTTTATTTCTGGATTAGTTTTTCTTTCTGAACAAATTATCTATACAATTTTCATTTCCTTTCTATCGTACTTGATTGATTGATTTTTTATTCAAAGATTATTCAGTAAATTGCTGTAAATAACAATTAATGTAAATGATGACAGATAATGAAATCAGTTGTGCAGAACTCAACACCTTGCGATTTTGACGGGATGCTGCTGTCAAACGTAAAATAATATTAAAACCGAACTGGAACGTTCTCAATATGTCGGCCATTGCGTTTCAAAAGAAACAGTGACTAAAGTGACAGTTCAGCAAAGTTAGTTATCTAAATGAAATTGAGGCGTTGTTTTGTCGTATATATTTATTTTAGCCTAAAGCTTTTTCGCCGGCATTGCGGCCATCTTCAGTGCTATTCTGAGGCGGCTGGGGACCTCGGTCCAAACAAGACAGCCAAAAACCAAATACGCAGAAACTTTTAAAGAATACTTGTAGTCAGACACCATATTGACTAAACTAACCGTCTTAATGGTAGGAAATGGTTTGGCGTTAACGTCGTTTGCATCATCTAAATAAACTCGGAGACTTCTTTTAGGCTAGATTATCTTTTACATGCAGAAAATCTACTGCATGGTGCAGATGGCCTAAATTCTCAGAAGGAAGGTTTAGGAAGGAGTTTTTCGCCCTTAAACATCCACGCCTTCTATCGACTTTGAACCCCAAAACGTGCGTACGTAGCCCGATACACTAACCGTTGTGCCACTGAATCCGCAAAAATGTTAATATTGATGAGATCCGCTGGCACCTGAACGACTGCAATGACTGGAATGAACGAAACGAATGACTGTCTGACTGGACCATATGTCTGGCGTGACCAGCACAGAAGATCAGACGCTTGAGTAATGTGAAAATTTGGTAACATTGTTACGGAAGTAGTAGATATGTAACAGTGCTGTGACTGAAGATGGCATCCAGTAAAAAAAACGATAATTTCTGAGGAGTGGCGCTTTAATCAGGAGAATGGTGGGAACTTTCGATTTCTTTGAAAAGGAATGGCGCAGCTCTCAAAAGTCATTATACAACTCGCTACAAAAAGTTTAAAAAGAGAAAACTAAAGGACTTTTTACTATCGAGACTAAGGACTTATTATTATATTTATTTCATTTATCGTAAATTTTGGGCGCAAACAGGGAACGGGAGGAGGGCAGTAGTGTAATAATGCCATGGGGTAGAGGCGGCTTGGACTAACGTAGCGGGGACGAGGGAGGCAAGTTACGATGGCAGCGCGACGGGGATGAAAGAGAAAGAATCGATGTGGCGGGTCGCTGGAGGCAAGGCGCACAGAAGAGGGTGGGGACGATAGCACGAGGGTGACGGAGGTGACGGGGACGAGGGTGGCGGGGAATGAGAGAGGCAGATAAGAAGGCGACGAGTCGTGGACGAGGGAGGAGAAATGTGGCGTGAATCAGGGAGGCAGATATGAGGAAGATGGGAAGAGGCGAGGGAAGCGGATCAGAGGGTGGTAAGAACGAGGGAGGGATAGTGCAGGAAGTGGGGACTAAGGCGGCGGGGACAAAGATGGATGGGTGACGATAGTGGAGACGGAGGAGGCGGGGAAGAGAGTGGCGGTGGCGAGGGTGGCGGGGCCGAGTAAGGCAGAGCCGAAGCTGGCGGCGACGGAGGTTGGGGAGGAATGAGGGAGGCGGTGGTGAGGATGACGGAGCCGTGGCGGGGAAGAGGGGGCGGGAGAAGAAGTGACGGGGAGCAAGGACAACGATGGCGAGAGACGAGAGAATGGGAGCGGGAGGGCGCGAGGTGAGACGGGGTTTTGGTGGGAGGCCAAGGTGGTATGAGACTACATTGGGCAGTGGAGGTAACAGCACAGTTCCCCTCACCCCCGCGCTGAATAGTGAGGCTCACGAGGAACGCGCTGCCGTAAGGGTGCCGGAGGTCATGGCCTGGGTGACAATCGATATGAGGGATATTGGGTGTGAAATTCTAACAGGGTTCAGATTCCAGATCAGTAAGGGGTCGGACTAATAAGGACGTAAGACTCGTACCAGCAAAAAACGTTATTTTCGAGTGTGAAGCTGGTTTATACTGAAGTATAGTATTTTACTTCAATAAATTATAAAAAATATCCTAATATGGATTAAAAGCATGATAATATTTTAGTTGTGCTCAATGAAGTTCTTACAAGTTCTCTTTTCTTTTTTTTAATGATTTCTTTGCACACTACCTAGGTACCATCGGAATGTTTTATAAGAATAATTTACGAATAATATTTCAGCGCTAAAATACTAAGAACATTAACATTGTTATGTGTATAGTTAATATCAATATTCAAAACTGAGGAGAAATGTATCCGGGAGTCTGGTCTGATGGGATCGTTCTGAAAATAAACTGGGAAATAAACACATCTAAGAAAGATCAATATAAAGTTACTTGAATGTGGTGAAGATGTTTTAAATATTTTCTCAACTCTTTCTACACTTTTATTAAACGTATATAGATATAATGTTTTTAATAGTTAATAAAACTTTTCTATAGCTTATTTGTGTAATTATCAACATGCAATAAAATATGCAAATAGTAGGTTTTAGTCGGAAAGAACTAAGAGCAGAATTTAACCTTACGAATGCTGAGACATTCGCCTCGACAGTCTCCATCATATATCCGCGAACGTTTCAAGGCCTTTACTTGTACAGCTTAGAGATGTATATCGTACAATGTGATTAATTGAAGTCGAGATGCCAGAGTTGATTGAGTACCAACTCTCGGCAGTGCATATTTGTTTCTAAGGTATTTTATACAAATTATGGTTAATGCTACTTTACAATGAAGAGAGCTTTGCCCTACTAAGGTATGTGAATAGGCGGATAATAATAATAATAATAATAATAATAATAATAATAATAATAATAACAATAATGGAATGGGAAAATTTCTTCGGCTTAATATGATTCAAGCGCTCTCTTAAAACTATTGTTATCTTGCTCAATATTATATACAATCGACAAGTTCATTACATTTGCTAGCAACGTATTTGTGCATCCAGTAGGTGCGTACGAAATATTCATGAAATAAGAGAAATATTAGAAATACTACACATACAATACTTTTATAAATACGAACTTCATTGAAGTACCCTGATTTCTCAAGGAAATACAAACTTTTAAAAATTTGTTTTAGCCATTTTGCTTCTAGTCAACACATCTTCAACTACCTTTTTTATTATTAATTTACCTTTTGTTTTATATAAAACCCAAGATAAATATTTTTTTATATTTACTTCAGTGAGCCAACTTCATATGGCGCAAATCATTACAAAATAATGGTACTTAAACATGTGTGTCCTACCGCAAAAGTCGTGTGGCTTCCTGAATGATATTTTTAGCATTAATTAAAACATTCGTATTTATTTTTATTTTTTGGCTTGTGGTTTGAAATTGCATTAGTAATTAATTAATACTAAGAGCTCTTAATACCTCTCATCTCTATAACATGATATTGGCTTCTGGCAAAATCTGAATTCCAATTTTAATTCTGTTTAAGTTAGAGCTAATTTATGCCGTTCAAATGTTTCTATTTCCTCCAGCTCCCAAGTCGACGTACGTCCCAAATCTACTGATACGTTTCTGTTTTAGCAAGCACTCTGCTAATGGCCTTATTTATTGCATTGTACACGCACTTGCCGGAATGTCGGATTCTCGACTTCCTTGCAAGCCTTTGGTAGTTGGGCGTTCCCATTCACGTAACGTTGAAAGACTGTTATCCCCCAGCCGTTGCAGCTCTAATGTAACATGCTATTCTCGTGCTGCAGGGACACGGAGATCCCTTGTGGCTCGAATGGGTAGTCGTAATCCTCATTCCATGCCCCTCCAGGGGGCTTGGGGGTGGGGGTGGGGGTCGGGTAAGGCACGCAGTCGCTGGACCAGGGGTGGAGAACGTCTAATGTGTAGGATATGTGGCACAATTCGCGGAGCGAGTTCCAATTTAGATTTTGCCTTAGTTGGTGAATTCTCAATGCTTTTCTTTTTATTAACATTAAACCTCTGAAAATATAAATGTAGTCATTTGATAATCTATCTATACTTATTCCATGCCTAAAAATCAATATTCAACACAGGGAAATCATGAAATTATTCTTTCTTTTTGTGAGTAAAGTTACAGAACAGAGTCTTACTTTGTCTTTAAACACATTTAATTTTCACTCTTACGAATGAATAATGATTTCTTTTACTTTTTAATCAGCATATTGTGTGTTATGCTTTTAAAAAATGTTTGAAATTCTGTCTTTAATTTTCCAAATATGTATGGAAATAAACTAAAAATGTGTAATTTAAATTTCTTGTAATTATTTCGTTTTTGAGAAAATCTTTATATAACATCTTTTTAAAGGCTACATTGTTGACTAAAGTAGTTTGTAATTAAGGAGTTTATTTCCGTTTTATTTTTTCTGGAATCTAAAGGCGCTCAGAAACCGTAAAGAGAAAGTCTATGAAACGCTAATACCTTAGACATATAGACCTTGTTCACATCGTTTGTTGAAAGACAAATGACACCAAAAAAAATTTACAATAACTAGTGCTGGGTTAAGTAGGAAAGTGTAATGCTTTTCACTGTACTGCAATGAATGGCAATAAAACTGTTAAATTCTTTATCAAAACCATTTAATATATTTTCAAACGTCCTTGCATTAATTCCTGTATATATTTTCTCCTAACTTTATTATTATCATAGTATGTAAATTAATCATAGTGATCATGAAACACGGGTAATAAGTTTCCAGATTAAAAAGTGAATGTAAATAATGTTTAATGCCGTACACTACTACTATTCGCGCATTATCTGCTGCACTCGTATGAGAATTTTAAAAATGTTCGCGGAGGGCCGTGCTCTCATCGGAGATTCGCCACCCCTGGGTGGTTGGCACTGAAAGCGAATTCCAGAAGCAGAATGCGCGGCCTGCACGGTCGCTGGCGTAGGCATTGTCTACAGTGAGCCCCGTCCGACTCCCTCTTGCTCCGGGTTGCCCTCGCCCTCAAACCTACATAGCGGGATTCGAGCGGGGCTCTATGGTGTTGATTAAGCCCGGTATCGATTTCGGAAAATTAAAGACGAACTCTTCTGTCGATGAATTCGGGGATCGTCTGTGGTGCAGATTCTATATGAACAGGCACGATCATAGGAAGTGAAGCCCGTCCCGGAATTAAAAAAAAAATAATACCGTCCTGCGTTGTGCAGTTAGTGCACGATGAGATCTTAGAGCAGTTGAAACTGTCCAATGAAAACTAAGCAAACATTTAAGGTATGAAAACGTACCGTGAATAAATTACGTCAAAATATCTTGCATCTCCTTGTGTGAGAATTTGTGAAAGATTCATGAGTGTGTTGTTGCTAATTGTTAATTGGGTTTTAAACATTTGTGGGTATATGCTTATTTGTAGGCCTCCTACGAAAGTGTTTTTCGCAACGGCACTCATTTGTAGTTCAAGGAAACGTTTTAATGAATCATTTTCTGTCTTGCTACGTGGATATTTGTCACTTGAATTCAGGTTCCTTAAGTCCCGTAAAGTTCAGTGTTATTTCAGAATTTATATATATAAGGAGAATTGATGACACATTTTGTGAATTATAGTCATAAAATCTTCCACTCAAGTTTAGAAGTCACACTATCAAGTAAATCAAGGTAATGGACTACTTCCCAACAATTTGAATTCAGGAGGTGAGAAGTTCAAAAAATATTTATTGTGCTATCTAATGAAAATGAATGTTAGAATATTACGGAACGAACTCGCTTAGCAAGAATTTTGCCTTAACACAAACACAATTTGGGCCGCGACAATGAAACTTGGTAATAAGATTTGTAAAATAATGGGATAACACGAACACTAATTATATCGTTTTTTTGGAATTCGTGTTAAAGTGTATTTATTGTAACCTGAATAATTTAGAAGAAGGAGTAGTTTAGTCTCGCCAAGGTGTTTCACATTTTAGTCATTCTAGGACATGTACTACCTGGGGCGGTTTGTATCTGCACTCGTTACCGACCTTGCAGGCATGCAAATCAACTGTTATAATTCGACTACTTTTATATTAATTATTTGCATTGAGCTTTAACGACCGAATTTCAGAGCCTTTTCTGCGCCCTTACAACTGCGATCGCTATGATTGTTGATTCTTCTTCTACCTAGGATGAACACTGAAGGAGGTCGAAGAACAATCGAAGAAGCGCTATAAAGTCCAAATAGTACAGTTTTACTTCCTTTGAAGGTTTTGTCCATCCTTATCCTCTCTCATGCGTTAAACGAGGAAGAAATGTGCACTCTGTTGTAGGTGTTAGATAAGATAAGGTTTAAAACACTTTTCATATTAGTTCATTTAATTGAAAGAAAGTGTCAAGATTATTATTTTCTTTTTACTTTTTCGCACACTACTTATGCAGTTTAGAGAAGGTTATGTAGTAGCTGTAGAAAACTGGTGGTGCTACAAAATAGCCCGTACTTTCTCGTACTAGTTCCTCCCCCATTTTGAGCCAGAGCTTCCTTGCTATTTGCCCTCCTCCTCCCCATACCCGGCTGCCAGGGTCTCCGGAGGTAACTACCGGTCTTTTGAGAATAATTTTCAGAGCAGAGCATCATCAAACTCCGCGAACATTAGCCCTAGGTAGCCTTGAGACTCCATTTTCCCCGTACCACTGTATTTACGTTTTTTGTGGCATGTAGGCACATCTCTGTGTTCGTGCATTTGTTATTGCCTTGAGGTTCATTACATTGTGTTCTACCTACAGCGAAAAAATGGAACTTACTATGGTTATTACTATTATTATTATTATTATTGAAATTGTTGTTATTTCATCATGCTGATCCTAGTTTAATAATGTAGATACATGGTAAGTTTTAAGTATGTTTGGGCCATACAGGATTAATCTTACGTACCTGTACAAAACTACAAGAGTTCTAATTCCAAATATCTATCTAAGATTGATCCTGTATAGTCCAAACATACTTACGAAATATCATTTTTCTACATTATTATTACTAATATTAATATTATTAATATTATTATTCGTTCATTCATTAGCATAGTTGCATTAGGAAAGGCAGTTCGCCTCTCTGGGGCCATCGAGCTCGAAGCATCACGTACGTTGGACTGCCGTGCGGTGCGGGGGCGGGGGCGGGGGCGGGGCGGCGGCGCCGGGCGCGCGCTGTCGGCCGAGGCTGATTACGCACGGTCGGGCGGCGCCTCGTCGCAGCGGGCGCGGACGCGGGCACCGGCGCCGCCCGGCCGCTCCTTTCATGTGCGCCGACGAATTCCCCGTGCGCCTCCGCCCTACGCAACAGGTGAACCGCACGTCGCGTCGCGTCGCGCGCGGCGCCTGCCCGACGCCGACGGCCGTTGCTCAGCGTTGCGTGCGCCCCCGGGGGAGGGAGGCACTCTGTTTGGTTCTCCCGCCCACCCACGCTTTCCTCTCTTTTTCGTTTGTATACTCTGGCGTTTGCGGTTCCGGTTTTGTTATAAAAAGTCGCTCTGGAATGAATGGGGGAGGATGAAACAGGAAATGGAAAATGTTGCAAGATACCGCATCTGCGTTTCTTAATTGATTGTTTCCGGGTGCGTCAACTGCTATTGCTATGAAGCGTGTTAAGCCTACTGCTACTTAGTGGAGTGCGTATTTTTATCATGGAAGCTTCCTCTGGAAGGTAAGATCCGGCGCTGGCCTACTCGTTGGATTGCGGGATTCTCCCCATCCAGGTCTCTCCCACTAGCGGGACATCGCCTCATCCGAGAGAAGCTCTACGGTCCCGACTACTGGTCTCCCAAATATGTCTGGTAGTATAATGTATATACGTGTAAATGTGTGAATGTGTAAGGGGAGACGATAGGACAAGTAAGAGGAAGGAAAGATCGCGCGGGATCCTTGGCCCGTTGGTTAGTGTACATCTCCGGTATTCGTCTGCTGTTGGGAGAAATCACGGAATACTACCGATCAGTGGAGTCGGCCGGTGGAATTCTCCTCCAGACAGCGACTAAATTCGTCCTATCGATGTGGTTAGTGTCGAAAATCCTGCCACCGTCGGTACTCGCCCTTAGGAACTCCCGGTCAGATGCACTGCATGGACACGAGATTCCCTGAGCCAACTCAACCGGACCAAATTACTTGCATGGAGAAATATGTTAAAGTGAGTAACTGAGAAAAAATTATTTCCAGGCGCGTGAATCCCTTAGTTCATTAAGCCCTTCAGAGGTGGTGATGTATTTCGGGAGGTGGCGGTGTTCTTCCCACACTGAACATGATATTCTATGCCGACCTACACGGCGCTGGAGTTCCCCCCCCCCTCCAGATGGTGACTTGTAATAGAGTTAGAGCGCATGTGAGGCAAGTGATTTTCTTCCTATGATATAATAAATTCTTAATCAGTAATACGTTTGTCTAACACATTCGGTAATGTTATAATATCTTATAACACCACAAAGGACGTTAATAATAACAAGTTAAAGTACCTATCTGAGAAAAAAATCTAAAATTTTGGGTCTATTTTGTTTTCCCTTGTACATTTAATTTCACTATGCTGTTGTAGATTAAATAATTAAAAATAAAAATACATTTGTTTATAAATAATTGGCAAAAATGCAGTTTTTTAATTCAAACATCGTAATTCTACACCAAATTGATAATATTTTTATAATTATTCTTTTTAAATTAATCAAAATTGAATATTCTAGTTAATGAACGAGAATGGTAAAGGCACCGTGAAAACTAAAACATTAAGATTTGATTATTTGAGAAAAAATTATTGTTTATAAATTATTCTGGACATTTCAGTTCATAAAACTAAAACTTTTAGGGACTGATTAACTATTTTAGATCGTTCCCTAGAGCAAACCATGGGTTACATTATGCAAAAAGATTTATATGAATAGCTGTAATAGTTTATAATTAATGATGTTTGACCAGCAAGAATGTGCTGAATATTCCAATTCGGGAAAATGCATCCAACGTTCACCTACTAAGGGCACGCCAGTTAGTAGCCACTCACTTCGAAAAAAAAAAATTTTCTCAAAAACTAAGAAACTTGTATCAATAAACGGTATGAAGCATTTAAAAGAAATAAAACAGAGCATACAAATCAATGAAAATTGAAAAATGCGAAATTTTACGATTTTTAATTATTCTCAGGTAGACAGCTACCTTAAAAGTAATCACGGGAATATAATTTTATGGCATTTATGTACTCTCTCTTTGTTTAACATTAATTACTCAATTTCGTGTTGTCAAAAACCTTTAGTCAATATTACTCAATTCTCAATCAACTGCGCTGCACTTCTTACTCCGTGTGCATACGCGATATTAGAGTGCACGCTGTTTGGCAACTTCGTATTTCAAATGTCAGCTTTTGTATCAATTAACAATCTCATTTTATCTTTAAATCTACAGTTTGTTTATTGCGATCGCGGTCTCAAATTTACATTCTTGCTTTCAGTGTCAATAAATATATTTTATTTATGAGTTTGAGTCATCTGTAGATATTCGTGTAGTCATGCCATGTTCTACATGATTTATTCGGCGAATGCAAATAATTTGTGAACAGCCTCAGGTGAGAGAGTTTTATACATGTTAAATTATGTTGCGTAAGCGTCAATTAATATTGAATTGAAATGTTTAACATGAGTACTTCATGAGATTTTCACACAGCTGTGCAGGTACTCCTTTTGTTCTGTATCTGTCAACGAGTTGGAGATATATTGCTGACAGAAGTAAGGGACTCAAAAATATCCACTCTCAACCCATCGCATTTGGTATGCAAAATCCTAGATCTAACAACTAAAAAGCTTAAGAAGTCGATTCCGACTTTTTCTGATCCATGACATTCATATCTCATTATCCAACGCACTGACCGCACAAATCACTCATTCACCCAACACTACCATACGCATCTGGACGAATGCTGCTGAAACTAAATTCAATAAATTGATAATAATAGCCGTTAATAGCGGCTAATAATAGCCGTACCTTATGGTCTCTTTTCCGCGGCTTTGATGCGAAGGAGAGACCATTTGGGGTGAATACCAGAATTCGAAAGGTTAGAACGCGGTAGAATGTAGGTATTGTAATGGCTTAAAGGCGCTCGGCCTAGCCACATTGCATCAAGTTTTCTAATTAGTCTGTAATAATTACCTATTAAATAAAAAAATAAAATAAAAAAATTGCTAATATTTCAAAACAAATGCTTAATACAAATAATAAAAGCACTGTGTGTTTATCAACAACAAACAGCTACAACATGATGTAGGCATAAATGGAAAAGCACACCAAATAGCATTTAAATTAAACATGTTCTCAAACCTACTATTCCTATAGGCATCAACTTACAACATACTTGGAAAATGCTGCAAATTTAAAACCAGAGTTAATAACAGATATATTCTTCATTCGTTTCCTAATTTTTTTGGAAATATTGAATAATTAAAGTAGTACTTTTTTCCCTTGTTGTTAAGATAAGTATAATTTTAAATTGGAATTACCACTAAGGGCATCAAACATTTAAAATGTTTTATGTTTACTGATCACTCTATATACACCACACTAACAATATTAAATAAGTGTATAAAAGAGCAAATAAATATATAAATAAATAAATATAATCACATTTAGATAATCTGACGCGAAACCTTCAACATGTTTATTGAAGCTAAATAAGGAGAAGGTTGAGACCTTGTCCCAAATTTTCAATACACTTTCGTATGAATATAATGACAATGAGACAGTCATTCCTTCACCAAGTTCTTGAAAGGAAAATCAAACGTCTAAAAATCTATTGGAAGGAAGTGATGTTAAATACGTGTACCGTTTCATTGTCGAAAAAACAATTCACTTCTCGGGAGACATTGAAATAAATAGCAATATCATGCATCATCAGTACGGCTATTGACTATTTATTTTAAGTCTATTTCTAAGTTCTCTGTAATTTGTGTGTCAATATTTTGCACCTAATCCAAATTTCTCTGCAGCGCCTCTGACCGGGAGGTCCTAGGTTCGAGTCTCGAAGGCAGCGGCATTTTCGACACTAGCTTGTCAGCTAGGTCGAATTCAGTCGCTGTCTGCAGGAGAATTCTAGCGACCGACTGCTTTGATTGGCAGTTTTCCGTGGTTTCTCCGATCAACACCAAGCGAATGCCGGAGCAGTACCCTAACTAACGAGCTACTGAGCGCGCGCCATCTTTCCTTTTTTCCTATTCCAATCTTGCGAGTCCCATTCTCACCCCTTGCTCACACACATGCACTACACTACCACACACTCCAGGAGTCCGTCGGGGGCTTAGAACTTGTCCAGGCTGGGGCGGTGCCCAGCTGCTGTGAGATACCTTGTTGAGGAAAACCCTGCTAGTCGACGGTAGGTCGGAACCGGACCTCGCCATCCAGCAGTGAAAGATCACCGCCTCCTTGCGACGAAAAAAATCACTACACTGACGGGACTAGTTACGTCAGTATCGGGAGCGGTAGCTCAGTGCATCAACTGATGTCACTGCAGCGCCTTTGACCGGGTGATCCTAGGTTCGAGTCCTGACGACGGCAGGATTTTCGACACTAGCTTTTCAGCTAGGTTCGAATTCAGTTGCTGTCTGGAGGAGAATTCTAGCGGCCGGCTGCTCTGATTGGTAGTTTTCCGTGGTTTCTCCGATCAACACCAGGCGAATGCCGGAGCAGTACCCTACCAAACGGGCCACGGACCGCGCGCGATCTGTCCTTCCTATTCCTTGTCCTATCCTCTCCACTTACACATACACACTTACACTAACATGCACTACACTACCACATGTTCCGGGAGACAGGTCGGGAGCTTAGAGCTTGTCCCGGCTCGGGTGGTGCACTGCTGGTGGGAGAGTCCTGGTTAGGGGGTGACCCCACTAGCCGACGGTAGGTCGGCGCCGGATCTCGCCATCCAGCGGGGGAAGATCACCGCCATCTCCCGAAGTAAACATGCACTATACTTACGGGACTATTGACCTAAGCTTTTGACGCTCCCGGAATCACAAACCAACCAGCCAACCATAATTACTTCAGTAGTTGTCGCGCCCGGAATCAATCAAGTTTGTGAGCCCTAAATAAGAACTGCATCACGTCGCCAGCGCAAGCTCACGGCATGTAAATACTGTGCGAAAGTGCAACGTAGAAGAACTTGCGCCTTTTCCCTTGCTTCCTCCCATTATTTCCAGGGAGGGTCGTTAATGAGGAAATGATGCATTACGTTCGACGGCAGGGTCTGTAATAGTTCCCCGCGTAGAGTTTCCTGGAGATATTTTCCGAGCCCTTGTCACTTTATGTGCGACTTTTATTGCCAGGGACGCCGGACGATTCAACGAGTAGTGAGTCGGTGCTGGGAGCTGAATGACTGGGCTTTTATCGTGCGGTTCAGTCAGGTGTATTCGCAGAGACGATTTGAAAGCTTTTATTTCCGGAAATCGGATCCGTTGAAGCAAGTACAGTGAATATTCTTGAATGCTTTAAATTGCTGCAGCTTTTAACAATTCAGTGAGTTCTTTACGGAGCTCGTAAAGTTTCATTTAGTAGAGTTTATGGATCTCTATACCAACAAATATACTTGACAACTTTGTTTATTCGATAAATCATAAATTTCTCTACATTCTATTCTTTGCAAATATTCATTGAACGCGGCGTAATGAGCATTCATCGCATTACTTTATTGGCGGTATTTAACATTACTTTGTCAATCGACATTATTTCTGCGTTGAACGTTTTAGCGTGCGAAACCTCTGCACGAAAAACTGTATTTAACAAGGAGTCTTTGTTGAAATAGCTTGCATATGCGCCACAACGTAGTTAAGTAATCGCTTTCGGTGTGCCATTACATTCAACAAAGACCGGAAGTGAGTGAATAGCAGGGTAAAGCAATTTCTACTAGATCTTGCATCCGCCATATACAAAGGCGTTCCGAGTGTCCGTACATATATGATCGTGCACTTTGTCGTGCCATCTACTACCTTCTTCCAACAATGGGAACAATGCCTGCATTATGACGTTAGTTCACCACTGATGGTTCCCCGTCAATCGACAACGGAACGTCTATGAATATCCAATACGAGCAACCACCAAGTATTCTACAGTGAAAGGTTCGATGAAGATTCGTCGCATATTTTGAGCCGTACGTCGGCAAAAAATCGTTGCCTTGCAAATTGACAACTCTGCGTGGGAATTGAAACAGGAGTTGGAACGTTGAAGTGAGAGAGAATTGGCAATTGGAACTGTGTAATTCGTTCGAGTGTATGGAGAACACGTAGCCCTTCGTCCATCCTGGAGAGGACAGCACACTAACCTTCCACCTCTGAATGCTAGGTTTTAATTTTCGTTTAATCGTCTGGATTTGTGTTGATTAGAACGGGATTTCAGTTGTTTTTCAAAGACCACGTTGGACTGTTCCGTACGTATTCGTGATCTCACATTCCGTGTCTGCTTTTGTATTTATCAACCATTCCATTAATCTTGCAATAATTCGTAGAAATTAAACTTTGTATCGTAAGATTCCAGAATTATTCCTTAATTTAAAATAAAAATTAACTCAACTTATAAGTGGCGAATGTTATTGCGCAGTAGCAGTTAGAATTCGAAACTAATGTTTCACCACAAGTTGCTGAAATGGGACGTGAGCAACTTTTCAGCGTTCTTTGCTATACCCGTAAAGAACAATTTTGGACCAGTTTCTGAGAATCTTTTAAATAAAAGGACTTTATTTCGAGCAAAAATGAAGGAAAACCGTGTAGTTTTTTCAAGAAATTGTACACTTTAAATAAAGTTCTGCCTTTGAAGAATGGATTTCATGAAAAAAAAATCTCTCCCTTCCAAATGCCTTATTTAAAGTATCCTTCCAAAATCAAAATATCCGTTTCAAACTCACAGGGAATCGATCTCGTTCAAATCATTACATAAATTTAACAGAACTTGTCTGAACGGAATAGGCGCTTGCGATCACCACAGAATTCAGATAGATAGATAGGTTGATTGATTGATTTTTCTTGTTTTCGGGCGCGTCAACTGCTTTGATCATTAGTCCCGTTAGTGTTATGCATGTTTTTTCTCGGGAGATGGTGGTGATCTTCCCCCGCTGAATGGCGAGATCCGGCGCCGACCTACCGTCGGCTAGTGGGGTATCCCCCTAACCAGGTATCTCCCACCAGCGGGGCACCGCCCCAGCCTGGGCAAGCTCGAAGCTCCCGACCGGTCTCCCGGAATATGTGGTAGTGTAGTGCATGTTAATGTGTGTGTGTAAGGGGAGAGAATAGGACAAGGAAGAGGAAAGACAGATCGCGCGCGGTCCGTGGCCCGTTTGGTAGGGTACTGCTCCGGCATTTGCCTGGTGTTGATCGGAGAAACCACGGAAAACTACCGATCAGAGCAGCCGTCCACTAGAATTCTCCTCCAGACAGCGACTGAATTCGACCTAACTAAAAGGCTAGTGTCGAAAATCCTGCCGCCGTCAGGGCTCGAACCTATGACCTCCCGGTCAGAGGCGCTGCAATGGCATCAGTTGATGCACAGCTCCCGGTAGAATTTAGATAGAGGTTTTGCTTTTAACCACAACGGTACCAAGGATTTTGACTACGCAAGTGTCAAAAGAAGTCATTTTCTACATGTTTAATCCACTTTTTCGAATGCAGGTCTTCACAATGCAAGTATTTCTACCTATAAATCATCAAGTTTTTTCCTAAGCATTATATTTCTTTCTCTTTGCGTCGAAAGTATGTAGTATGGCAAAAACATAAATGTCAAATACTGTAAAAAGAGTAATCAGTAATACAATTCTAGATATTACTTCGAAAATAAAAAAATAGGAAGTATAATATTTATTGTATGGAAATCACATTTAATTTATTCCAAGTCTCGCCGTCGGTCCTCTATACTCTTCTAATGTATGGTTGAGTAGTTTGCATATTCCATTAAACCTGTTTTGCGCTCTCTGTATTTTGAATGTTGTTTTTAAAGCCGCTATCGTATCCAACTTCTATATTTGTACTTGCTTCTACTGCTTGAATGCTCTTGTCAGAAAGACCTTATCTGGCACCCTGAAGAGCTCGTAGACCACGGCGGAATTGTATCGCACGAAAGTTGCCAGCACTCGCAGCGAATGGGGAAAAGTTCATTTACTGGCTGTTACGGCGCACTGCATGCAAACTAAGCTTGTGTCGTTACTTGTGAGCAATGTTCCGACTAATACGCAGAACATGTTTCTGTCTGCGTACGAAAAACTAAACAACCCCTCAAAGAAGAAGTGGGTGTCTGTTTCAGTAAATGCACGTTGAGCAGCTTACAGTACTTCGGATCCCAGATAATTCTGAAGTTGAGGTAATTATTTTTTGTTCAGTTCTTATTTTATTACTACAATAATGATCTATTTATATAAAACAAATAATGAAATACTAAAATAATTAATGAATGTACGTAAATGAAAACTCATCTCAATTTATTCTTATATTAATATTCTTTCGTGCGTGACGCAAGCCGTCAGTCACAGGTTTTCAGCAATGAATATTAAAAAGTGCCTTGAAATAACATTGGTATAAGAGATTCAAATTGTCATTTTTGTTCAGTATTTTAATTCCGCAAGGCACTTTCATTACATAATTGAATTTTTTTTTCATTAGAAATTAGTTGTAGTTTCAAATTGTGTAGTGATAGTTTTCACCTCTATAAACAGTAGATTCGATGCAAATTGCAGATTTTCTATGTGTCTTATAGCAAACATACGGAAATTGCTGACATTATCAATGTAGTAGTTTCAAAACGCGAACAATACCTCTCCCCTACATCGATACATTTGTAATTTTGCCTAATATCTACTTTTATTTTTAATTAAATGTCTAATATTTCGATTGACATAGATTCACTAATGCTGATGATATTTATGTTCATGGACTAAAAGAGGGCCCGCTCGCTGTGTTGTGTATTGGCTTTCTCTTTTAACGATCTGATTTCCATATGCGTAAATAGATTAATTAATACTATTTTTAAAAATTGCACAGAACTTACTTTTTTCGTACTTTTGTCACTCTAGTTCACATATGATAGTCTGTCTTGCTGTCAAATAAACGTGCATAATCCCCATCATACGTCACTTCAGTGGTCAAACAAGTATCATTACATCACAACACGACAGCTCCTGCCATTAACTAGCTTGTAGCTCATAGATTGCATCATGTCGCATGTATAATACCACATGGATGCGTCAAGGTGAATGAGACGTATTAGAGTAAGGATGGTGGTCTTGATCGTGTAGTAAGATTGAGGAGCGAAAGAGAAAACAAAAAGTGTCAATTTGAAGGTCATTTAATGCACTGGCGGAGTTTCCAAGAGAGCATATAAAATAAACGGATAAAATGGATGGTTACTAATATAAAATAAAGGAAGTAATGAGGAGGGAAAATAATGTAAAGAAAAAAAACAAGGTTAGAAAGGTGGGAGCGAAGATAAGAAGACTGTGACAGTACGAATGCCATTGTCGTGAAGGGATACAGTAAACGAGTCAAGAGATATAATGATGTTTAGAGCACTGAAGTCGGATAATACGATGACAAGAGATTAGGGAGTGACTGAATGTGGAAAAGGGGACAATAATAAAGTAGAGTACCTGTCCGGGACGTGAGACGGAGCAGGGAGGAGAATTCTAGCGGCTCTAATCGGTAGTTTTCTCTAACCAACAGCAGGCAATTGCAGGAGCAGTACCCTAACAAACGAACTGCGGACTGCGCGCGATCTTTCCTTCCTCTTCCTTGTCCGATACTCACCCCTTAGTTGCACAAACTTACACTAGCATGCTCTACACTATCACACATACCGGGAAACCGGTCGAGAAAAACATGCACTACACTTATGGGACTAATGATCTTAGCCGCTGACACGCCCAATATCGCTTAGAATCAATAAATCAATCTTACGGGACTTATGGCCTTATCGGCTGCCGCGCCCGGAAACACGAAATTCAATCAATCGATCGATCCAGTACGGGAGCGAAGATTTAAACTGTTGCGGAAGCGGGTATTCGAGCCGATGCGGGAACGTGTACTGTATCCAGTGCGAGAGCGGGATCAGAAACGAGAGCAGGTGCGCACACGGCACGGTAGCCCGGGCGGCGGGTGCAGTCGCCGGGAGGCGATCAACGTCAAGCGGCTGGGGCGCCCTCTGACAGGCCCTGGGGAGGAAGGCGGGGCGCCCCGCGGGGCGGCGCGGGCGGTCGATCGCCCAATGGCCGAGGCGGGCGCGGAAGTTCAAGGCTGCCGCCGCCTCCGCGTTGGGGGCGGTGACCGCCAAGCGAGGCAGCGGGTGCGCGCTTCTGGAGATAGCAGAACTTTGCATACTGGCCGTTTGATCGTCGCCGAGCACTTCTGGGTGTTATTTACACAGCGTGTGCGATTGATGGCGTAAGAGAAATGAGGATGAACATTTTTTGGGGTGAAAAAGTACTTTTCTGAAATGATTGGGCCACGAGGCGAATTCACGTTTAAAATTCATCAATTAGAATGTAGTATATGTGTGTATGAGCTATTCAGATATTTTGGAAGAATGTTTGAAGATATTTAACATCATGCGTATAAAATCAAGTTGGCCATGCTGTGACAAGCGTAATAAGTCATGAGTTCCATGCAGAGAACATCATGTCAAGAGTGTAATGAACAAAAAGACTAATAGACTTTCAGAAGAACATTTTTACTTCGTTTTATAAAGATCACAATAGGAGAAAAATTATTGAAAAGTGTCCAGGAATACTTTTCTTACTTTTCTAAATATTTTACCTATTAATTGCATTTTTATCACATAGATTCTTTACTTTAAGGTTTGATGTGGCTGATTCATTCTACACTGAATATATGTAGACAGTCTGAAAGTTAATATTTTTGTGATATCTTCAACTGGCGTGAAAAGTGTTTTCTTCATGTACAGTGAGAAGAAATGCGTTTAAATCGACATATATGATTTACAAATTGCTCAATCAATGAGTTTATTTCATACTTCAAAATGCTACAAAATTTTTCAAATGCAAGATATGCGCATAATTTCATCCGCATAATTTAATCTATGTTCTGCCTGTTTTCTCTTGAAGAAAAGAGATGTGATACAAGACTTGTTTAATTACATGATTGTGAACATTTCATGACATTCCTCTTTTACAATTTTAGAGGGTGAACACAAAAGATGCTAACGTTGTTTTTCTTAAATGTCCCACATTTCAACTAGCCATCTTACTAGTACCTACTCAAATGTTACAAAACTAATGAAGTTCGACCTCAAACCCAAGCATGTGATACAGATGGTAATTTACGAGTATCAAATTGATAGGCGTGTGTCCTTACAACACAAATAGCGGAGTGGTGCGCAATAATGAACAACCACTCTTCTGGTGAATTCACCTTTCACCGCGTGTTGCCGCGCGCATTAGCGTAATAACCCGTGGAATTAATTTGGTCGCAGTGGCCGAGAGCTGAGTCACCCCCAAAACACTTTCCTAAATGACTGCGATGGCTGCACTCCTCCTCTGGAACTGCTCGGGTCTCTCGGCTTAAGAAGGCCTGGGGCAGTGCTCAGACGAGAAGTTGTTTGTCGAGAAAACAATTCTCTGGAGGAGTCGATTCGCGTCAGCTGGCGAACGCTTTGTGAAGTTCCCCAAAACAGCTTGTGATAAACGTTGGAGTACATTTCGTGTTTGTTCAGCCGTACGTAAACATTCATTACACATGTTATTTACTTGTCATTACTTTTGTAATTACATTTTAATGTCATTTCTTTGCTAAACCAAGTTTATATAAAATGTTATAAACGTTTTATTTACCGAAACTGAACACTTTGTAGAAAGCGGCAGAAAAAAATCAAGAAAAATATTTCATACTGAATTACTTAAATATAATTTGTGAATTCATTTTTTTCTATTTGTTATTGAAATATTATAAGATTTCGCAACGATGAACGATAATATGGTACTGTGAAATATAAAAAAATACATTAAACAAATAAAAATGCATTTAAGTAGTGAAAGCACAAATGCAAAACAGTTTTTGTATTAGATAAATCATAAATATTATCAAACGTTTACCCGTTCCATAAAACATAATAAATCAGGGTGGAAAAAAATAAAGATTAACCCTGTTCATTAATATAAACATTAAACAGTTTTGATTTCAAATGAAAGTTATAGGAAGAATATATCAATTCTTCTTATTGAATTATCTATTTTTTGCTCCAAATTTGCTAATAATTTATTATATTACATGTGCCTTTCTAAGTGTACATCTAAGTGTACAATGATGGAGCAAATTCTGCAAGATCCATTCACCCTAAAACGAATCATAACGACTTCGTTTGTCGTTTGTATCTGGACTGCATGAACTATTTCACAGCTTGTGACAGTAGAATTAACTCCGCTATAAAGAAAATTACATGCAAGAGGAATGAAAAAATTAAATTAATGTTAAGTACTTTCTGATGTTGCACTAATGCCCATACCATTACAGTATTTTTCAGTACTTTAATTGCGTTACTTTGATTAAACTCTTGTAGGAAAGGCCGTGAGATGTAGCGGATATTTAGTTAATGTGATATTTGCTCCTTCAAACGTAAATGTAAAAGTAATGTAAAGATTATCGAGGTATTATATTAGGAAAATTTCCATATACGCCTCTTTGGATCTGTTTTCTTAGTTCAGAACATTGCCATACACTTTATACCACGATTCTTGTAGATGTAATGGATACTATTAGTGGTAGAAGTGTTTGGAAGTTAGATGGAAAAATTATGTATTTCCAGAATGTACTAAAAATGATTTAATATAAAAGAATATACGCGCCCCAAAAAACAAACAAAAGTTGATCCTGTAGTGACACATTTATAATTAACTTAAGCATAATAAAGCAAGTAGCTTCAACTCGCGTTGTTTTTTAGATCCCCTGATAACCGAAAAGCGTTTTTTTTTTTTTTTGTTTCAAGACTTTTTCATTTCGTCAGTCAGTCAATCCGTCCGTCTGTGAACTTCACTAACACCGATATCACTCATAGGATTTTTTTGCCATAATTAATATTTATCGACAGATCTCGCCAACGTCGAGACCGTGCAAAATTGAAAGGAATCTTTTGGTTTTGGGGGAATACTTCATATGGACCCCGGGAGACATTTTTTTCTTTCAAAAATGGTTCCAAAAAGTCTGACGGTCTAACACTCGGCCGGACGGAAGGTGGGTCAGGGCCATATTTATAAACCTCTGCTCCTAAGAAGCCCCAAGATGGCAGACCGCTAAGAGCGCTGCTGGCAGAGCTTCATAAATACGACCCTAAGTTGGTCGGATGGTAGATGGGTCTGACGATCGGAGTGAGGGTCAGATGGTCTGACACTGTCGCAATAAATAAGTAGTGATACCGGGAGTGTCAGCTACTGTGGTCATTAGTGCCGCAAGTGTGATGCATGTTATTTATCGGGAGATGGCGGTGATTCTCCCCTGCTGGAATGTGAGATCTCTCCGGCACCATGACTCTGACCTGTCCCGTAACATCCCCTCCAGAAGAACGGAGCCTTCTAGCGGCCGCCTGCTCTGATCGGTTGTTTTCTGTGATTTCTCCGATCAACATCAAGCGATTGCCGAAGCAGTACCCTAACAAATGGGTCACGGACCACGCGCGATCTTTCCTTCCTCTTCCTTGTCCTATCGTCTCCCCTTACACACACACACACACACACACACACACACACACACACTGACACCAATATGCACTACACTACCACATATTCCGGGAGACCGGTCGGGAGCTTAGAACTTGTCCCGGCTGGGGCGGTGCCCTGCTGGTGGGAGAGTCCTGGTTAAGGGAAAACCCCGCTAGCCGACAGTAGGTAGGTGCCGGATCTCGCCATCCAGCCTGGGAAGATCACTGTCATCTCCCGAGGGAAAACATGCACTATACTTACAGAACTACTGACCAAAGAAGCTGACGCGCCCGGAAACACGAAAAAATCAATCTCCCGAGAAAAACATGCACAACACTTACGGGACTAGTGACCTAAGCTGTTGACGCGCCCGGAATCACTAACCAATCCATCAACTAGCCAACCAAAGCTCCTCGCGTTCTTCTGCGCGCGGTGCGGCGCCGCGTGGCCGATGGCGCGTTCGTGCGGCGCGCGCTGCCCGCCGCCGCGACGCGTGCGGCCAAGAAGCCCGCGGCGCCCAATAACCGCGTGTTGACGCGCGGCAAACACGCGTCGCCAATCGCCGCCCCTGTTTGGACGGCGGCGGCCTGCTAGGCCCGCGGAATCCGCGCAAACTCTACTCGCCTGGGTGGACGGGGACGACGGTGGCGTCGCTGCGGGCGACGACAGCGGGGCACAGGATGACAATGGTGCTGGCAGCTGCAATAGGGATTGGTGCTGGGGCAAGAGTAGCGACGGAATAGTCAAGGAAGTAGGTGATGTCAGTGAAGGTGATTATTATCATGACTTCAATGATTTGGGGAAAGTCATTTTCTGGAGAAGACAGTCTGGAGATGGTGGTCTGTGGGGATGACGTTTTCTAGAAATGACTGTCCTTTGGGATGAAAGTCTTTGGAGATAACGGTATGTAGGGATGATTGTCTGTGGCAATGACTGTCTATGGGGATGACTTCTGTGGGGATGACTGTCTGTGGGGATGACTGACTGTGGGAATGACTGACTGTGGGGATGGCTGGCTGTGGGGATGGCTGGCTGTGGGGATGGCTGGCTGTGGGGATGGCTGGCTGTGGGGATGGCTGGCTGTGGGGATGGCTGGCTGTGGGGATGGCTGGCTGTGGGGATGGCTGGCTGTGGGGATGGCTGGCTGTGGGGATAGCTGGCTGTGGGGATGGCTGGCTTTGGGGATGGCTGGCTGTGGGGATGACTGACTGTGGGGATGGCTGGCTGTGGGGATGACTGTTTGGTGGGTGACTGTGGGGATGACGGTGTGGGGAACGACTGTTTGGTTGATGACCGTTGTCATGATGAAGAAAACTCACGTTGAAAGTGGTGAGACTGGCGGCAACGTAAATGTTAACGGCTACAATGGCAATGGTCTTGTTATAATACAGAGTTTTCAAATGTTTCCCTACTTTTAATATTTCTTTCCTGGATGGTTATTGGAACTTCCTTAATGTCTGGACAGACGAGCAGAGTCATTTCTTCGCCAGTCAGTTGGGAGAGTTAATTACCATTGAATGACGTTTGATATAGTCAGGATGGTAAGATATAGTCACGGTACAGGTGTGTGGCAAAATATATTGAAGTTAAAAACCTACTTTTTTAATTGACGATTTTTTCATGAATTTTTCCCGGATAAGAGAAATATAAATAATTGAAACCTCAAGAAAGAAACGTTTCTTACTTCTTTCCTGTCTCCATCTCTGGATGAAAACATATTGGATTATTAAATCTACTGTTACACAATTCAACGCTCTAAAACTGTTACTAGTACATTGTTCCTTAGTTGCTGTATAGCATGATGACGACTGTTATTCATCAGCATGCTCTGGGCAGTAACACTGAGAGAAATGTCTCCTGGGATGATTACTCCAATTCATTTCTGTCTGCCGCACACTGAGAACTATTTGCCTCAGAAAATAAAACAATTTTGTGTGCAGGCTCCAAGCTACAAATGGTAAGAAATGTGTTAACAAAGGAAATGAAAATGTTTAGTCTAACAACAAGAAAATTAATTCATTTTCTTTTATTGAACCATATGGATTTCTTAAATTTAGGGACTAATTGATCACTTTTGCAGCATTATCGTCACTGCACTGGTCATACTTTCAATTTGTATATAAATATATTTGAGTTTCTGGTTTTTGAGGTCTTCCTACAAGTACATCCTGTGCACATAATGCCATGTACGCTTAACGCCGCGTGCATATGCAGTATAGTCGCCATAATCCGCGGTAATTAGGGCAGATGATACCTCGGATTACAAAAAACTCGGATTACACGGGAAAAAGGAAAATACATAACGGAATTTTCAACTACAGTGTATAACGAAGTCAAATTTAATGTGCAAATACTACTAAAATTACAGATTCATGAATGTGTACATTGTGCATACATACACGAGCGCGAACCGTTCACAACAATGTAGCGGACAGACGATATTCGCAGTCAATATATTTTGAACGATTTGAATTTTCTCTGCTTCTCTCTTTTGGCGCCCCTACCCCAAAGCAGAGCAAGATTAGGTAAGATATGGTATAATAATTCATTTCAATAAAGTTATCCCACATTCTACGCTTAGTCTAGAGTGGCTATTTCCGAGTAGATTATTTTTTCTATTTTCAAAAATGTTTTATGGGCTATTTCTATTATATATTTCCACTAGCGTAAACCGGCAGACATTGTTCTGCCCTTCATCTCCCTCTTTCTCATTCCCTCTCATATTTTCTTCCCGTTTCTCTCAACGTCTCTCTCTCCCCCTCTCCCTCTCCCTCTCTCTGTCTCTGTCCCTGTAAGTCTGCCTTTGTATGTATCTGTCTTTGTCTGTCTCTTCCTCTGCCTATCTCTGTCCCTCTCATTCATATTTATTTGCATATTCAGCACGTCTCTGAGCAGGTGGGGTAGTATCGAGAAGCGCCGGACCAGCAAAAATGTAATAGAATGTTCAAGAAGATCTCATCCTGTAGCTTACAACGTGAGTTTCATTTTTTTCAAAATTTAGTTTTTAATTCTCTAGAACGCTTCGTTTTTGAGTTATTTTAAGATGTAGATTTTTTAAAAAATGCTGTCGTGTGTTGCGGGTTGCATTTTCCATGAGTATTTAGTCTTATTCTACAGCGCCATCTAGTACAATTGCAGCAAAATTAACAGCACGTAAGCCTTCTGGGTGAAAAACAACGTATGTTAACTTTCATGGTGATCGAGCACACGGTGTCGAAGTTAACTGCAGTTATTTATACCAACAATCATTTTTATGTATATAGATGTGAGTGTTTAATCTACACGTACGCCTAAATATCTCACTGGTTGTTCTGTTTTCGCATTCTGTTTGTGTCTACGGGAGCGTGCGCCTGACCGTGAGCGCCAGCCACTCGCCATTCGGACGGCGTGCGCGCGCGTCGGTTGCGTCTTGTTTTCGCCGACCCTGAACTTCGCGACGTGACGCATCGACGCGCGCATGCGTTGCCTTCGATCGGGGGCCGCGCCGCGGGCGGGGGCGGGGGCGGGGGGCGGGAGGCGACAGGACATGCTGGGCGGGCGGCGGCGGACATTGAATGTCGCGACTTGACTCGCCGATTTCCTCATTGCTCTCGTGCGATGCATGGAACGCCCGTCTTGGCTCTTCCGGCAACCGCCCAACTGCTGCTGCAGAAAACACCGAAGGAAAGTTGATGCGCCGTTCCCGATGGCCGAGGTGGCTGAGAGCGTGGGCCGACTCCGCGCTTTGGTCCGAAGGGTCGCGGGTATGAGACACGCCTTGGGCATGGTTGCTTGCCCCTTGTCTCTCTTGTAGGTCGCATGTTGTCGCGGAGGGCCTCGCGTTGTGCTGAGCTTTGATCACAGGATCCCGCAAATATGTTGGTGTCTGGTATGTGGTCGAATATGTTGTCGGGACATAAAGGGTAATCGGTTGACGGCTGGTTAGAAGACCTAAGAAAAAAGAAGAAAATTGATGCCCACCCCTCTCTTTCTCTGTCTCTTTCTCTGTCTCTTTCTCTGTCTCTTTCTCTGTCTCTTTCTCTGTCTCTTTCTCTGTCTCTTTCTCTGTCTCTTTCTCTGTCTCTTTCTCTGTCTCTTTCTCTGTCTCTTTCTCTGTCTCTTTCTCTGTCTCTTTCTCTGTCTCTTTCTCTGTCTCTTTCTCTGTCTCTTTCTCTGTCTCTTTCTCTGTCTCTTTCTTTTTCATTCTGTTTATCTCCTGCGGTCTCAAATGATCTCTGACTTTCTCTGTGTCGCTCCGCCCTTCTCCTTCACTCTCCCTTTAATATTATGTCTTCAATTCATCTAGAAGGTTCTTGAAAGGTGTTGTAAATGTCTCACTCGTGGAATAGGAAAATTCTGTGACTCTTCATCGGTAAATTTGCTTCGAAAGTTATTCACCAAGAATGTTTTTCTGAATTGACAAAAATTACCAAGTAAATTAGTTGGTATGTAGTAAAGATTTTGCAGGAACGAATAGTATTTCCAATCATAGGAAACAAGTTGGTAATCCTGTTAACTTAAACATATGGTCGTAATCACTGTAAATAAAGATAATCTTCTCATTTGTCCCCCCTCCCGCCCCCAAATGGTGGTAATGTGCAGACCTCGTCAGTACTTCAATTATTAAAAATTATAGTTTTTTGGAACAGGAGAATGAATAACAACAGAAATGTTTACTGTCATTTATTTGGTCAATGTTCGTTCTTCATTTAGCAAGCTCTGTGTTATAAATTGCCGCGTCATGCTAACGTATACTCAATTACCTAGTGGTGTCAGTGACAATTACAATAAACTTAGTTTGTTCTATTATGGAAATTTTATCGATTTCAAAATCTTGTTATTCTCTCATTGGAAAATTGTGTGTGCAAAATACAAAGGACTTTTTGAAATAGATCACCAGTTTTCCTTCTGTTTTACGAGCGTTAAAATCTAGATTTATTCCCAAGTATTATTAATCTATTTTCTTTATGATATACACATTTTCGTTTTGTTTAATTTTGTGTTAATTTTCAACTTTTTTTATTTTCTTTGTAGTACATACATTGATAAGCTAGAACACAACTTTAAAAAATAAACAATCAATTCATTTTATAATCAAAATGTCAAACGAAAAAGAAAGTTAAATGATGTTCATTCATCGTAATGCTTGTTAAATGTACATCCTTATTTGGGTTATACTGGAGTGAACCGAAGGCAAATTGTTTTTTGTTTACTTGCCGATGTTCGCAAACATTGATTTATTACTGCGAATTTAAATAGAATAAAACAATGTAAATGTTCAAAAACCAATATGCTGTTATTGATTGCGTCCATTGATGTGGCTTTTCAAAGCTCTAAGCCACTTCACCATTCAATCAAATGTCAACTTTGATGGAAGTTCTTTGCGAGGAGAATAACCGCACATTTCCCTTCATTTTCTGATCTGTTTACATGATGATGCTACACTTGTGATAGTAATTTACTGGTATCAATGCCTTAGAAATGAATGAATGCATCGGAAGAATGTTACATTATGTTCTAGATTATTCACATTCATTTCAAAATATGGATTAATATATTATTTAAATATTATTTTCAAACAATATTATCTGTTAAAATCGTAGTAAATATTTTGGGATATCTACGAAATAAAATGTGTAAAAGTATGTGTATTTTATTATTCAAATTATGTAGCATTATTGCCACTATTTGAAGCAATTTTATTGTAAAAATGACCTCAATAGAATTTAAGAAAAAAATGTAAATGTATTTCTGGTCAACTGAGCTTTTGTGAGTCAAAATATTTCACACATACATACGTTAAAATAATTATAATGTCTTTCACAAACGTATGACAGAAGAAACTATTTTGATGCTAATTTTGTTTTTTATTCGTGCCAGATTCCCACAAAATCTACTAAAGTATCCCGTGTAAAAACACGAAATTCATTTGCCCACTTTAAGATTAAGAGAATACATTTTTTTGTGTTTGGGAAGAACTAGTTTTCAGGCGCCGTAGGTTTGTCTAATTTAATATTGGATTAATGCAGAAATATTTTGTTTATCTATTTCTTTAATCCACGAAACATTTCCACTGAAATATGCTGTTGTTTTGCTTTCACATTGATTTGTTTTTTCATTTCTTCTTTTCGCCCCATTTTTTCCTTCCAAACACGTAAACGTTAATGAAAATATCATGCGTTTCATCTAAAACCAATGCGCGTAACGTAATTAGAGTTGGACGGTGCTTGTCTGGTCATTGATGTGCGATTGAATGCAATTTACTCTGTAATCGCTGCGGGTATATTGACATATATTTCTGATTGCAGGGCATGTAAGACAATATTGGACGTTCCATGGCACTGTGTAGGTTATTGACCTTCATTACAAACCGTGTTTGGTGCCGAAAGGGGAGGAATTCTGCATTTCATGTGCTTATCAGTCAATTCTGCATTCTTGATTGGAGTATTAGAGATGCTTTAAATGGAAGAGCAATAGCAATTTTAATATAATTACTTTTATTGGTTGGTCACTTAAAATGAACAGACTTTCAACGGATATTAGTTTCAGAATGCTAAGTCAAATATTTATACCCAAAAGGATTGTTTATTTCAAAATATGTTAGTTTAGCTCGGTAGACCAAGAGTTCCTGATGCTTGCAAATCCAAACGAAACACATCCGCTATGATTTACTAGTAGCTTGTGGTCTACAACAGCACTTACTTTCTCCTATTACTGGTAAAAACTGTGTAATATTTGAATGTGGTGAGACTGGAGCTTTTGGGAATTAGTTTACCTAATTCAGTATTAAATTCAGCAAACTAGGGATGCTCCTACAATTACAAATGCTAACGCTGATGCTAGAAATAATAATAATAATAATAATAATAATAATAATAATAATAATAATAATAATAATAATAATAATAATAATAATAATAATAATAATGCAATTTCTATCTTACTCTTCAACTATCACCTGAAAAGCTTCTAACCCAACCAAGTGCGTGAATTACATTTCTCTGTGAAAATTCAAAAGTTTAAATTAAAGTAGTTTTGGTCATTGAATTTATTATATTCATATATTTTCTTCATCTCTATTTACGTTATATGCTTCTAAAGAGATCTAAAATAATTATATGAAATAGAATAATTAATAAATGGCAGCAAATATTTTTTAGCATTTTAAAATATTCTTGCATTGCAAAGGAATTGCAGTAAATAATAATAGTTAATCTGCCTTCATTATTGTTAATATGGATCTTACTTCTGTTTGCTTCAAATATCCTCTAAACCCAAGGCTTCAGTTATTCTCAGAATTATTTCTAAACCAAAATCGGAAATAGTTGACGTGAAATAGACGCTACGGTTACCGGCGATCATATAAATAGTATATGTCTCCATAAGAATTTAAATTTCAATCTCAGTGGGTTAGGGCGAGTGCGTCATATTTCTTAATATCTCTCATGAAAGGCAATGTGTGCATCTCTTCTGACAGAGTGACTTCACCCACCAGTTAAGGCTTTCATATTTGACAGTACACCAATAAGAAACTCACTTCCTGCATTAAATGTAACTAAATAAATCCCACCTACTGTAACGCACTCCTAATTTGAATGTCTCCACATAAAGCGATACAATTAACATTCGATTAAACCCAACGACGCACTAGCAGCAGAGCGCACGCTTATTGAACAACGCCCATCGACGATTATCACAACCTAATAAACGAGAAGAAATCGACGTTTCACCTCCATTAATTGGCGATCCAGCACGAGAAAATGGCTGCTCGATGACGTCCGTTGGTTCGTCTGTGGCGATGAGCTGCGAAGACGTGACCTTCGGAGAAAATCACCTACGCACGCACTCACTCACGCACTGGCACACACCCACAGTCATGGACGATCTTCGTGCGTGTGCACTTCACGCTGTGTGTATATATTTTGAAGTGCGCAATCAAAGTAGTGGTCGCACCATACGATGTATCTTAGCCAGACGCAATTTACTTAATGTTGACGATTCTACCGTACGATCATATCTTTTAAGTGAACACAATACGTTCTAAAGGTCACAACAATTTTTCTTTCGAGTGTTCTTTCTAATGTAAACATTTTCTAATCTGAAATAGTCCCACATCTTAATTCAGTTTCGTAGAACCGTTCTGTTATATCGAATTGCCGTAACCAAATTTGCTTAACTTTCGTAACTTCATGGAGCTAAGGAATTTGATATACCACGGATTCCTGGTCGGGTGACCGTCCGGAAACCCCTGTTACTAACGACGCCGAGCCCCTGGTCGAAGGGGTAAAAGGCATTGTCTGCAATGTCACGAGACAAAAAAAAATTAAAGCAGGATTACTCCAGGCGCTCAATTCCCAAGAAGGGCTTAGAGATGTATTCGTGAAATAAACGCATGGGTATGTTTTACGAAATCCTCATAATTTATCTCATTATATGGAACATGGTAATGTTTTGAAAAGAAAATATTTTAAGTGAATCAATTTGATGTCAACTTAAACTATTAAGTTAATATTAAATAACTGAGTGCATAATACTACCCCAATTTAATTGTATGATCTTCCTCTAACCCATTCCATTTAATTAAAACGTGTCCTGCTTTTCACTTACAATTATTAATGAACATCACCTGCAGGTCAGAATTCAATCCTCCTGCGTTTCATTGTTTCTGACGTAAGTTATGTCTCTCATATTTCTTAATCGCAAGACACTACAACCTTTGTGGGGTCTCACATCGCAACAAAAAACCCTTCAGTTATGCGACATGAACATCTCTGTAGTGCCCGTTCCCCTCCTCGTTTCCGTAACGCACGATGACTTGTAAAATCCCTCGTGTATGCGTATGACACGTGCTCTTCAGCCGGAGAACGCTCTCTTCCCTCTACGTGTGTGGTCAGACATGAGGGGGGGGGCAGAAAAAACAAGAGGCTTGGGGCAGTAGATTCCGGGTGGTACTTACTGGTAGCTGTCTACCTAAGAAGAAAAATTCTGGAATTTGGGATTTCTTTTGTTTTCCCTTGTACATTTGATTTCTTTATGCTGTTGTAGAACAGATAATAGTTTTCTCTCTGTTCGTTTATTAGTCATTGGGGAAAATGTTTGTTTTTACTTCAAACATCATAACTCTACAACAAATTTATATATTTTGATAATTCTTTTTTTAATTAATTTAAATTGAATATCCTGGTGAATGAACTAGAATGGTAAAGGTACTGTGAAAACTAGAGTATGGATTTTATTATTTGAGAAAAATACTTTTTTTATAAATTTATTCTGGACATTTCAGTTCATAAAAATGAATCGTTCGATTAACTATTCTAGTTCATTCACTGGACCAAATTATTGTCTACACGCTGCAAAACGAAATATACTTTTACCTTTAATAGTTTATGATTTACGATGTTTGACATGCATGAATGTGCTGAAAATCCCCAATTCGGAAAAATGCTCCTGAAGTTCACTCACTAAGAGCTTGACAGTTTACTCTTGTTTAGAAGAAACTACGAAACGTAGCAAGAACGGTCTAAAACATTTAAAAGAGAATAAAACAGAGCATACGATCCAATAAAAGTTGGAAAAGAACGAAATTTCACGATATTTCATCGTTCTCAAGTAGACAGCTCCCTTGAAACTAAAGTTCGACCTCTCCCAAGTCCAATACACAAACAGAATTCATTTCTCTATTCAGCAGACACAGCATTTAGCGGTTAATTTGAACTATAAGTAATTAAGTTTTTTTCATTTGAATTTAAAAAAAGAGGAACTCCAATTGAATCGGGGCTTGCGAAAAGTTACCCCTGCTGCTCGGCTTTCTTTTAGGCGCCCCTACGATCTGGTTTCTGATGCAGAGCAGAGCCAGTTCTTAGATTAAGTTCTACGATAAATTCTGTTCGTCCTTATTTACCCATTACTCCTGATGTTATTCGATTTTCTGAATTTCATACAATGAAAATACAGTTCCAGCATTGTCTTCTAGCATAACATTTTAAACAAAAAAAACAATAATTTTTGCATTAGTGTGCATCAATAAACATGATCGGAAACAATAACAAAAATTGAAATATGAGTTTGGTCGATAATACTGCAATAACGATAACCAATTATCCAATATAACAATGACAGCAGTATGGTAAAATACAAGAAGCGAGCAATGGTGGACTTGATATCTAATAAGAAAATTGAGGTGGCTATGTCGACTCGGGGGTGTTTCGTCTTGATTGTAGCACGACCATTTTATGCTGTAACCGTTTAATACGTGAGTAAATGCGAAAAATTTAATTTAAATGGTTTAATCTGCTTCTATTTTTCCCTTTTTTACGACATTATGGTCTGAGGTGTAAATTATCACGATGATGATAATAATGATGATAATAATATTAATAATAATAATAAGAAGAAGAAGAAGAAGAAGAACTAAGTTTTTTATATTTCAATGTTCTCGTTTTTTCAGTACATCTAATTAGTTACACGTGTTAAATAGAACTCGAATACACTAAATGCGATATTCGAGGTATCTCTCGTCATGAAAGTGTATTCAACACTTCAATCACTAAAGGGACTTTTTCTGATTTTATACCTTCCTCCAATATGTTTCGAATTTTCGTCACTGGACTCCCTCAAATTGTTGACTTCGTTTTAAGAGTTATAAAAACGTTTGTGAAGATTAGTTTCATTTTTTTAAATATATAATTTAAGGAGTATATGACGTAGTGTAGGTATCACAGAATTTTGAAAATGTGCACACAATTCACTTTTCCCCATAACACGTCATACGCAGTTTGAACTGTTTTTTGACGTAAAATAAATAAATAAATAAATATCGAGATTGATTCTAAGAAGAGACATTTTTCGATACGGATATGTCCTTTATTTAATATCTAAATGTTATTTTCCCCTGCTCAAGCTTGCCAGAAGTTCTTTTAAAAGCATTCTGTCCTTTCTCTTTCTTGGCACAAAATTCGTTGGTCCTGGCAGAAGGAATTAAATTTCTTTGTGCCCCGCTGGGAATTCAATTGTTTCATTGCTGCTATTTCCATCTAGGACACGGGTTGTATTGTCATTTTGGAAGCGTCTCAAACTTTCTACTGCGTTATTCTCAACTTCAAAGGAACGACTTCAAAATTAAATTTTTAACTTTACATAAACTCGTATGCATGTGTTGCTAATACAGATTCGGAATTAAAACCATATTTTTAAGTCACAATGAAAAGTATATTTTTTCCTTTGCGTAGTAGTAAATGACCATCAAAAAATATTAAAACCAAAACAAATGATTCAGTATGAACACGTAGGACCAAAACAATACCTTCAAAAAAAACACTTTGAATACAAGTTCAAAATATCTTTTTTTTAATTTATTTATAGTCGCATCAACTGCGAGGTTATTAGCGACTATTCAGTAAGTTACAATAAGGGTTTTTTTATAGCATGGTTACATACTTTACATTTTTTGCATTTTTGTTCAGTGAATTACATTACAGTTTACATTGCACCAGTGGTTGGAAATATTTCACATATTATGGTAATACACACAATACATACACTTAAAAAAAACACAGTATTACAGTTCGTGAGAGACATTAATTGATTTACAAAATTCAAAATATCTTTCTTTGTGTGGAATATTGATAGTTTTCAGAACAATGTGTCTGTAATTCAATGAAGGGCGGCATAGCAATATTGTTTTATGATATTACATCTTGAAAACAATAAAATGTTTCGTTTCCGTAAAAGCAATAACATTTGGTTTACACTTCAAATTTTACCACGCTTTTAAGAATGCAGACTGAATTTCAAAAGACTTTGAGTGTGACATTACTACCCTCGAAAATGTTATAAGTTAAAGAAATTTTTTTAACTAAAAACAAGACAAACTGAATTTTTATATCACTATAAAACTTAAGCGCCACGAATAATAAGTGTTATCATGCAAGCATTCGTATTTTTAAATTTGGCACCAAACAACTGGTTCACTAATTATAAGGCCTCTTTGGGTCAAAATGAATCTAAACTCGTACATTTTTTATATTCGCTTGTACGAGATAGGTTTTAATTTTCACAAAGTCGTGCCAATTAGCATGTAATAATTCGTGGAAGTTATCAATTCAACGTTCTCTAGAACAACGTGATAAATGCTCTCTGATATTTCACGACTACACGTGAACTGGCGCTGGCGATGTGTAAAATCAAAACTATAAACCAATAACTACGAACCATGAACTCCAGTAGCAAATGAAAAACAGGCAGGTGATGTCTAAGTTTATTCTCAACGTTTTTAGTACTTATGACAATATTTTAATGGTTTTATCTGCTGACAACATTCGTCATTTATTCTGTTGCCAACCTCTGCATGCTCCATATCCACGTGATTAAATTGTTGTCAATAAGTAAGTTGTCTTTACTTTTACATTAGAGTATGTCTTCAAAGGCTCTCCCAATTATCAAGCTTTCATCGAAGCCTTAACAATTGGAAACATAAAATTACAATTATAATTCAGAAAACCGTTTTAACTCTGGCGCGTCCGTTCACTTTGAAGTACGATCTCTTATGACCACAGTGATGCCATATATGGCGCGTTTTTCTAACGTCTCTCAACCAAACGTCACGCGCTCTATAGTGTCGACGAATCCCGCAATGGCGGGGAGCACTAGTTTAGCGCTAAATTAGTTTGTCTCGAACCTTTCCAATTAGATGAAAACGTATTTTCTTACCTTCCCTTAAATCTATAACTATTTTTTACTAAAAGATAAAAACAAGATTTCTTGAATTTGGAGAGATAATTGTCATTGTTTACTGCCTCAATTTTTTGTGATGGCGAAAATTATGGCACAGAAAAAATTGGTATTGTTTAAATTATTTCTTAATGCGTGCCGAAGATGAAACGTTACATTTTCTACTCTGAAAGGGAATGTGACCGCTCTGAATGTGAAATAGAGCGTGTTTGTGGGTATCGAGAGTTTTATTTTATTGCTTAATTTTCTCTTTTTCTTTGATGATATATAACGTTTCTGTTGCAATCATCCTTCTATTAATATGTAAATGAACACAGCTTTGTACGTTTTGTATCGAGAGAGAAAATCAATTTCCCATTTTGTAGAATTACAACCGTTCCCACGCTAGCGTTATCGTATCTTTGTTACAGTTTAATGAAAAACACAAACTATTAATTAGATTATTTATTTAATGAATTTTCAAACCACTCATTTATATAAAAAGTAAAGATTGACTGGAATTAAAATTGGTACTATTCTTAAACCTTCAGTTGTTGATTTTTCTTTCATTACTTTCCTGAATGGTATAGGCGGTAGTTTTTAAAAAAAGGAGGGCAACTACGATTAACGCTCTCAAATTCAGAGCTTAAAACGCTTTTGTTGTACAATATTTACGCAAAAGGCTGCATTAATTTTAATTTACATTGACATTTTTGAGGTACTTAGGTTGTTTATTGGTTAATTAATTGATCCATTGAAGTTTCCGGGCACGTCAACGGCAACCCCCATTCCTACCGTCAGTGTACTGAAAGTTTTATCGCGGGAGATGGCGGTGTTCCTCCCCCAGAGGATGGTGATATCTGGCGTCGACCTCGACGAGTTGCAGATGGGTATCCATTTATCTCTCCCAGTTGGGAATCGCCCCAGCCGGGAGAAGCTCTAAGTTCTTGACGGGTCTCCCCATATGTGGTGCATGCAAGTGTGCGTGAGTAAGGGGAGAGGATAGAACAAGGAAGAGGATGGACAGATTGCACACACTCCGTGACCCTATTGACAGAGTACTGCTCCGGTATTGATCGTAGAAACCACGGAAAACTACAGATCAGAGAATTGTTCTCCAGACAGCGGCTGAATTCGAACTTACTATTCTGGTAGAGTCGAAAATCTGCCACAGTCGATGCTCGAACTCTTCGTCCACTCGGTCTAAGTCGCTGCACCAATGCTTGCTCTGATACCAACTCAGCCGGTAGTCGTTTATTATTTGGTTTAAATCTACCTCACAATTGTCCGTTCTTTAGAAGGGAATCCACCTCTTTGGATAGGGGATCCGCATCCGACCCCCGTCGGTATTAGACCTGTCCCGTTTCTCTCGCAGCGGTGGTCTCAGGTGTCCAGCCGAGCGGTCCGCCGCAAGTAGTGGGAGAGAGGGAGACGGAGAGCGAGGATGGGACGGGGAAGAGGTGGGCGGGGAGGGGAGCATCTGCATTGCAAAGAGCGCGGTGCGGCGACACGCTCCCAACTCCACGCCCAAGTTAGCTAACTTCCGCACCGCTACCACGGCGCTGCCAGCGACGCTTCGCCCCCCCCCCCACACACACACACACACTGAAGCTCACCTGCCTCTCGACACGTCGTCACCCTCTCGCCTGCCACCCACCCGAGCATCTGCTCCGGTTGAGATGGCTCATCAGAAGAACTGTTGCGTCCAAGCAGAAGCCTCTGACCGGAAGTGCCGACGGTGGTGGAATTTTGACACAAGTTACTCGCACATCGCTAGGTCCAAGTCGGCAGCTGTTTGGACGAGATTTCTAGTATACGGCTGCTGTGAGAGGTAGTTTTCTGTTGTTTTTTTCTGACCAAATTCAGGTGAATGCCGGAGCTGTTCCCTAATAAAAGTGTCACGGATCGTGCGTGATTTACCCTTCATCTTCCTTGTCCTGTCCTCACCCCTTACTTACACACATCTACACTTACACGCACTACATTACCGTGTGGTAATGTAGTGCGTGTAAGTGTAAGTGAACTCCCGTCATGTGTATGATGGGAGTTCCAAGCTTGCCCAGGGTGAGGGGGTAGTAGTCCTGATGGGGAGATAAAAGAAGGAAGGAAATCCACATAAGCTGAGGCGTATGTCGGCGCCAGATTTCACGGTTTATCGAGGGAGAAAATCAGCACCTCTGTATATATATATATATATATATATATATATATATATATATATATATATATATATATAGGCTTAGGTAGTTGTCCCATCCAGGCCGTTCCACATACCTCTTTTGAACCAGTTGCATTCATGGCTGGTCCTGGCTAGTTGAATCTCGATTCGACACTGTACTTTGCTGGTTTTGTTACTGTCAACTTATTTTTTACAAATCTCTCAGCTCTACTATATGTGTTAGTAGTGAAATAAAGATAAAAGTGTACAGTAAACTTCAAACTTATGACTATCTTCCTCCGTTTATACGTACGTATACGTGAAAAATAAGGTGAAGGTGGAGATCTGGAACAAGGAGGTGAAATAGGAAGAGATTGAAGTGAGAGAAAATGGATGAAAAGGAGAATGCGAATGATGAACAGAAAGATGATAATATTAAACTCTGAAGATAGCAACTTTTTCTTCCAATGAAGTGTGTTTTATAATGAGTTTTATAATGAATGCTATGCACATGCTTTTGAAAACATTTGTACTTTTTGTGTAATTTTGAGTGAAATGTGGGAAAAAAATAAAAATTAAAAGAAAGATTTAAAAAATAACGACACTAGTTTATTCTTTTAACTTTTTACGATAACAAATACACTAAATATGGCATGAACGCCATTTTTATGTATTCTTTTGATCTTAAAAATTATAGATATGTATTTTTTAAATATCTCTCACGTCGTTAATATTTACATTTCAAGGATTTTGTATACCGTACATTACTGAATTTGTGAGTGCGAGTGATTCAAATGATATCTTTAGAAATTACTCAAAAAATCAAAGGTTTTTGGGGAAAATTAGCTAGAAATCGCACAGCCCCTCTCAATAAAATACGTACCAGGTTTTATAACATCTCTTTTGTAATTTTTATAAAACATTTTTCAATGCTACTATTAGGGGACGAGCATTTGAGAAAATGTAAAAAAAATATATTTTAGATGCTAAATAGCAGAGAGGGTGGAGAAAAATCGATCCAGCTTGCGCTAATTAGGTCAACAATCATCATTATCATTTCTATCAGGCCTTCTCTATATTCACAACCAGTAGATAATATTACTACAAGAGCCATCACCTATTCTTCTCTTCAGCCATTGATGTATCTGTATATACATCCCCTCCAATACCACGCGCAAGCAACTTCATTTATGTCATCACAATCTATCACTCTCTTGTCTTTGACTTCTCTCTCTCTCTCTCTCTCTCTCTCTCTCTCTCTCTCTCTCTCTCTCTTATGTATCTCTCACGCACTCTTATTTACCTATCTCTCACGTACTCTCTTTTTTGTCCTACTCTTTAACTTTACAAGGCATTAGGAACTACATCGTAGAACTCACTGCAATCATTGCAATTGTAATTTGTTGCAAACTATATCATTACAAAAAATATCGACTTTGGAAAGTGCTAAACAGTAAGATTTTTTAGTTTCTGCAGTTTTCTGGTAGCGGTTGCATTGGCTTTTGTTGTTTTAGCAAAAGTTATATTGTAAAATTGCCAATCGCAATATCAACAAAGTTCCTACTAGGATACCATCGCGTAACTTTTGACGATTCATTTTTTATGCAAATAAATGTGTTTTTTTACTGATCAGTGATCAGAAAGAACTCACTGATGTGTAGGCTGAGAATTTGAAATGTTAATAATTCCTGATTTTACTTTTATGCACACTTGTGATGACGACGATATAAAGATAAAGATAAATTTATTTAAACTGCAATTGGGTGTAACCCGGTGGCAGTTAATTACATAAATAAGATAATAAATGTCATGCACATAATATCATAATGGTAATAATAATAATAATAATAATAATAATAATAATAATAATAAAATGATAATAATAACAATAACAGTAATAATAATATAAAAACTGCTGATTCTTAAAACATTAAATTACATGGAAAAGAAAAGAAACGTCTATCATCTAAAGTCGCACTGAGTGTTTATACAATAAAAACCGCACTGCACTATCCTTCACTTCACTTCACTTCATTTCATTATAACACTAAAAACATTTCCTTCATTATTTCTCTGCTCTACACTGCACGACACCTCACTTCTGAGTAATAACTTAATATTCTTAGTTAACTACCTCATAAACTTAAAAATACCCTAAATTAATTTCTTAAACTATTGTACGCTTTAAGGGAAGGGTATGTATCGGGTATATATGTCCCTCAGCGAGAATTTCGTTATCGTTACCATCCCATCGTCACGGTCACACCATCCCCACCACTAGCACACCGGCAAACCGTCACCGCCACATCGTCGCCATTCCAGCCGCCGTATACCTCCTCGGGCGCAATATTAATTTTCCGGCGAGTTGAAAACTGCAGGAGAGCGTCTGGGGCGGCTGCTGCCTGAAGAGCAGGGGCGGGAAACGTCTGCGCGCGGGTTTTACAAGCGTCGCAACTTGATCCCGTCTCGCAAGTGCAGACTTCGTACAATGAGGAACTTCTCTCTTCAGCGTTTGACCCGAAAGATATCTGAGGTATTTGACCTAAGATTCCACACGTTTATGGAACGTGTCTAGTAACAAACTTCTTTAAACTTGCTAACATTCTCGATTAATGGAATGTGAATTAATCTATTAAGTAGAATGTTTACTAGTCCGATGAATTAAAATACGCCAAAGAACCTCTCTGCACTTGGGAGATCTATGACATTTTGGGCAATTTTTTAACAAATCTGATCATATTATTTGATGAATGCTGCTACGCACTCTTTTAGATTGCAATTTAAGTTTTATGAAATTAATATTTCCCAAAATCTACTTAATTATTAACATACGATAAAGAAAGCCAAATTTCTTCCATTGCTAAAGAGTTGTATTAAATTTCAATTATACATCTCCCTAGTATATGTATGTATATCTCTCGAAACTGTGAAGTTGGCAAATTCGATCAACTCTTGAAATGTAGTACCTGCTTGGACAAGTAGCTGAAAGGGAATATTGGTAATGTGCCAGTTGCCTTCTTGATCACAGCTCGTAATCTAGTATGTGAACGACCTGTTGCTCAAAGTATTTCATGCTCTGTCAACTTCTTCCTTCCACTGCGTTGCGGTAACACGATGAAGTTGTCAAACTCAACACTGTTTGAGGCAACATGAAATCTAGAGCAGCTACTCTTGGGAGAAAGACGTGGAACACATTTCGGATGAGAACGCGACATTTTCGGATCTAGTAGACACAATGGGTTTAAAGCTCACCACAAATATTGCAACGCCGTGGTAGCACATCATGTAGACTATTTAGAATAAAATATTTCTTAAGTAAAACTCAACACTCTTTCGGATAACTTGATATCTAGAGCAACTACTGTTGACGGAATGACGTGAAACATTTCTGAGGAGAATGTTACATTTCGGAGTTACTAGACGCATATGGATTTAAATATCAGTATAAAAATTGTTACGACATGGTAGTATATCATGCAGACGATTTAAAATAAAATATTTCCCAAGTACTGTTTCTTGTAAAAGAGATTTTTCACAAAGAGAACGAGCAAATGTGACCGTGATTCTTTTGACTGATTTCACAATGACTCATCACTGAATAGCTTTGTTTCGGTTTGCAAATATTCTATATATCTCGCATTCATAAATAAAAAAACACATTCACGTGCACAAACTATCATTAATTCTGAAGTGAAAAGTGATGATTTCTAGCGACGCCTATTGTTTCATTCTTACAATAATCGTTGAAGAGAATAGTTTCATGTTTCCAAGACAATGTTTTATGTTTTTCGCTGTTATGTCCAGGATAATTGCTTATGTTGATTCATGGAAGGCACATCAATATAATAAGTATATTCTACATATAACGCATATATCCAAAACTCAAGTCTAAATGTTTGATCAAAATTGTGTATATTTCAGTCGTATTTTTTGAATATGATTTCATCAGTCATTAATATTAAAATTAATTAATAATTTTACACACCAAAATTTTAACGTGTTTGTTCAAGGAAGAGGAGAACATTCATGCACGTCAAGGGAAGCACGGGAATGCACAGGAACAAATCGTGGCCTCTGTTGAGGTCACAGTTCACGAGTCTGAAAGAACCTTTAACACAAATTTTGAGCAGAAACTGCTGGGAAAGTTCTTTTATCACATGGTTAGTTTGAGCAGCTTACCACCAAATCAACGAACAGAGCCCGATTGAAGGTCGCTATTTCGTGTAGTCCGGACGAAATGAATTCCAGGAACAGTTAGCCGTAAAGCTTTTAGTCAAACATCTTCTAATGAAATTTTACCCGAATGTTATAGTGCTTGCTGACCTTTAGAATGTTCATATAAACACTGATGATCTTTGAGTTTCTACTTAGGTGCTTTAGATTCAGAAGATGATTCTTTGGAAATTAATTCACAGAAGTTTTAAAATGAGGATAGGGAGTGTGGTTTTAATTTAATGGTTACGGAAGCTGGTAACTTTGCTGATGGTGATTCTCATGCATTGAAGTTGAAGTCACAATATTACTTTGTAAATTTCTCGTTCATTTTGAAGGCCTTTTTGTACAAACGTCTTAGTTATTTCATTTACTTTGTCTGCTTGACAATTTTTTCGTTTACAAAAACTTCGTAGTTTTTTTTTTGTTTTTATGTAGTTTAATTGCAAATCACAGTGAATAGAGCGATGAAAGCAAACATCGATGAATAAATTGAATGAACCGTTCTTAGCATTTCAATATCATTCATGTGTTTTAACGGAATGAAAACACTCATTTTTATCTCCAACTAAAATGTGGAGTGATTGTTTTACAAACATATATTTTCATTTTATAAAAGGACCCAAACAAAATACGAATATTTCATTACAACAAATTTATATAACGGAAGGGGAATATGTTTAGCTGTTTCATTCTTGTTTGTGATACTCTCGCAGATTAATAGTTCAATACGTGTGACAATGTAAGCAATTTAATAAATTGTTCGAAAAAATGTATGATTAAAAATATAATTTAATTGTCTTATTTTCGTTTTGTGAATTGAGAATTATAAATATTACGTTTCGGCGTGTATATGAATTCCTTTGAGAGGGAGTTAAAACATTTGAAATGTCAAAGTAGCGTTTTGAATATTTGAGCGCTTAAAAGTTCTCAATATCCTCTCATTGATTTATACAATCGATTTGAAAAATAAAAATTAGTACGAAAAACGTTCATCTAAGGTTTCAACTCATGTTATAATGCATTGTGGTCTGTTTTAGAATGATCTTCTAAGAGTAAATTACGTGTAGTGACCTTTGTACTGTATTTGTTTCTAATTTAGTTTTTTCTTTTTTTACAGGTAAGTTTGAAAACGGGCGGAGAGCGATTGTAAGGCGTAAGTTTTCTTTCAATTTACCTTCCCTCATTAATATATTATGGTTAAGACCCGTCAAATTTATTTTTTTAACAAGCACTGAATCTGAGGTCTGTTCGGTTCCCAAATTTCCTGTCAGCTGGACATACTAAATATGAGTGTGAACGGTAATACACAAAGTATAAATGATAATATATGACAATGTCTTTTCTAAGTAATGTTCATTAATAATAATAATAATAATAATAATAATAATAATAAATATATTTTAAAAAAATTATGTAAATAATAAACTATACCCTATGTACGACCCTCCATTTTTGATGCGTAATGCTTCAGCTACATTTATAAGAGCTTTTGAATGTTATTTAGAGAAGAAATACGAAATACTAACTTTATCAGAAACCATATCAGAAATTATGTATATATGTTTCAATTGGGAATGGAAAAATAACATTCCATTCATAGATTTACGTCATTCTAGGCCCTTGAAATGAAAGATTTAATCACAATTAACAAAAATGGCAAATATTTAATTAATATAATAATATAACGAAATAATAACTATTTTTAAAAAAATTGTAATGCCGACTTGATGAGAGCGTATCTAGAAGACGTGGACAATACTGTAAAAATTCATAAAAATACTATCAAATACATGAATCTGACAAAAATTCCAAGGCATGGTATGTGCTTATACTCTCGTGAACAGTACGCACGTGCTGTGTGTACTCTACACAAGGATCTTGAACTACATTTCCATACATTAGTGAGAATTGATGTTGTTGTATTTTTTTAAACTTTGTTGGGTTTCTTTTTATTACAAATTTACGTAAATAATGTGAATTGAATTAACTTTTCCTATAATTTCAATATCTTCTTCGTACTGTGGCGTCATGGAGAAAAACACACAGACATTTACAAGTATGTACAAGTTTATTGACACGTATGTACAATAACCAACTTCTGCTCCGAAACTACACACTTGTGAGTATTTCCCTGTGGATACCTCACATAGCTAGGGGCGCCCCGCCTCCTCTGACGCTACTCCCGCGCCACTACGTGACCTCGTCACCCGTGCAATAGGCACGACACGCTCCAGCCTGGGCGTACAGTTTTGCGCATCGCGCGAGGTTCCCAGAATAAAAACCCCCGTGTGAGCTCGTCGGCTCGATTTTATACCAGAGTGCAGCCGTCACGTGACCGTCATAGGTGTAGGAGGGAGGCTCGCGTCTACCACGTGACCTTCCCGGTCAAGCTGGCGTCCCCTTTGTCTACATGTATCCCAACGCCGGGGCGCCAAGCTATTCATGTCCGCAGGTATGCGATACTTCCGCTCCTCCTCCCACCCACGGCCGCCAACGTGACGCTACAGCACTAAATTTGCATCTACATATACGTGAGAGGGTTATGATTAGGGGTGGATTTTGATGATCTAAAACATTGCCAAAAATGATCAATAAAATGCTCTTAAAAGGTTTTTAAAATGCCCTAAAAGCAATGAAAAATGACGTAAAAATATTTCACAGTTCAGATGAACTCAGGCTTTTGAAAATCAAGGCTTCTTCTTTTCGTTCAAGTGAACTCATCTTGAAAAAAAATTGGTTTTAACTATTCTTTAGCAAAATTCCTCTGACTTCAATCATAGCGAAATCGGTCAAAAAGACAGTGTCGCTGAGAGGTATCACAGGAACCGTATATTACATACTCACAACGGGTAACATTACAATTTCTGATCGAAGAATTCGAATAATCAGTAATTCTGTGAAGAACATTTGTTGCATCTCGTACACATTATTTGAAATAATTACCATTAAAAATCCATGAAATTAGTGAAAATGGTTTAAAAATGACGAAAAAGGTACAAAAAGACTTATTTGTCATAATTGAAGAAAAACGCCAAAAAAAGACATGAAAATGGGTCATTTCTTTTTGTCATTACATAAAATGAATGAACTAAAATAAAATGTTCTAAAGTGAAAAGAAAAAATGGCATTTCATTAAAATCCGCCCCTAGTTATGATACAATAACTTATTTTACTAAATATCAATCTTTACTTATTACTTATTTCAGCAAAAAGAGAATAATTTGTATCAACATTGGAAGTTTATTATTGATTTTATGCATCTAAACGGGACAGTTTTAATTATTGATTACAAAAATTACTTAATTATTATGGATTATAATTGAAGTGGAGGGAGTAAACTGAAAAGTTTTCTTCTCCGACTTGTTAAATCTTATCAATCTTAAGTGCCTGTAATTTTCCACGACAGAATACACGCGTTCTCTGTGCCTTCCGTTGGGTTAGTAGCAGGGTCATTTTCCAAATGGCTGAATATTTAATGCAAAGCGCCCTGGAGTTTGTGGAGCCTCTGACACCCGAGTGAATAGTTTTAATTGGAGGAAGGACGTGTAAACTTCCGAGGAATAAACGTCATTTTCTGCGGAAATGCGCCTTGAGGGAGAGGCGATGAATGAAGAAAGATCCTTGAAACCCCGCTGTAAATTCCAAAGAAAGAGACCGCAATGAAAATAAGACGTTATTTAATTAAATCAACTGATTGACGGTATGTTTTGTGATGCACACGCATATTTGGGAAATTTCTAATTTATTGAGATGTATTTAAAAATTTTTTGGAAAATTCAAATGGAAGAACTAGTAACCCAAGGAAATAAAATGCTATTCTTTTCTTTAACTTTCCTCTTCTAAAAGAAAACTGCTTTTTGAAAATGTATGCTGTTCATAGATATATTCTTCCTAACCCAAAAGATATAACTATCTCTAGAAAATAATTTATGAGAAAGAATTTGAATTTATAAATTGCTTATGTATAAATTAGCAAGTACTTATTTCCATATTGATCAATATTAATTCACGAGTACTCTATAGAATCTGTCAAGGGTCAGCAAGCAATATCAAACATGAACACATTTTGAAGTTTTCCGCAAAACTCACCTTGTTCTTCTGCAGAGTCAATGTATGTTGATTTATGAGTTTTCTTTGATACCGTTATGATGCTCGCTGTAGTGTCGGTTTCTTTTTTTTCACTCAGATCTTCTGTTCTTCAAGTGTAGCATATTTATTTTGCCTCAAAACAGCAAGAAATTGAAAGACTTAGAGAAGTAAAAAGTATAACGATAGAACTGCTATGCATTTTCTTTCTCTGTAATTCTTAGCTTTTTCACTTCAATGTATCTAAAATGCAATGGAAAATACTCTTGACATTATTTTTATAGTATGCCATAGATAATAAATATCATGTTCATATTTCACGAAAAGAATTCACATTATCATTTTTGGTAGAAAACATTGAATGAAATATAAGCGTACAAAAACTCCGTTGTAGACTGATTCTAATTAGCGCTGTATGCAGAAAATTCTGTTGAGCTCTGTGTATTAATTTTATTTAAATGCTTTTTCATCATTACAAACTGCTTTAGAGTTTCAAAAATATTCTTGTTGTATACGCTTATAAGATAAAATTCAATTTACACTGCTTAAATTAACGAACACCCATTAACTAATTTTGGAAGCTTTTAAGTATTTTTTCTTGAACCAATTACGGAGAGATGGTACCAAAGTTTTCCTCTTAACAACGAACATCTTCAGAACTTCCTCACTTCGGAACGCCTTTTCGCTTCCATAGTCAGATATAAACTTTGAGCACTCATGTTTATTCGCGATGATTTTTCAAGGCCACAGTTCAAGATTATGTTTTTTCTTTGATGTAGGTGGTGATCATAAAGCAGACGATGTACACGTGACAAAAAAGTCTTGGCTTTTTTGTCACGTCTTGACTTTTTTGTCACGTCACTCGGATGTCATGTCACTTGCAAGAAAAGCGTGTCGTACAAAATATTGAATATCATTTAAAACCTTTATGAAATTTCTACCGTTACGTGTTGCTAGTAACACTAACTTTTTTGTCATGCCATTCGCATGTCACGTCACTTGCATGTCACGTCACTTGCAAGACAAACGTGTCGTACAAATAATTGAATTTCATTTAAAAACTTTATGAAATTTCTACAATTACGTGTTGCTAGTAACGCACTAACTCTCTGCAACTAGGAAGATTAACTTTGTAGAGCTCTCTCCATGTCCATTACTTTTTTCTTAAATTTGTTTCTTTTGAGCACGAGACTGCTCCTTCGCCTTCACGGCGATTCGATTCCCTTTCAGCTTCCCCCTCAACTATCTCAATTTCGTATTCCCTGTTTATCCGCCGGCTATAAAATTCAAATCTACCTCATCTCATCCATCGCCATATTGCGCGAGTCTAGAGGGAATCGCATCCAAACGAAGTTATCTCCTGGCTGCAGCCCGCGCGTGCACTCCAGCATCTGCTTCTCGTCCCTTGCCTTCAAATCTCGCGGCCTCCCAGGATTCCGCCTTTGGGAATATTCGGAGCACGCACTGCACTTGGCGGACCGCTGCGTCGCGAAGTTCGCAAGCTGATGGATGCCGCCCGACCTTCGCAGTGACGCGGCGTTTGTTAAGGACGTCGCTCTTCTCCGTCTCCCTTACGCCGCTTACGCGCTTCCTTTTCCTCCCGTGGCACATCGCTCGAGTGGTCAGAAAAGCAGCGTGGCCATAGAGTAACAAACAAACAAATGGGTATTGGAGAAATCTTCGCGAGGTTAAAAAAGCCACAAAAATATTATTGAAATGGAAATAAAGAACTATCAGTTTATTTGGAAATATTCGCTTCCTTTTCTATCTTTCTTTCTTTCTTTCTATCTTTCATTCTTTCTTCCTTCTTTTTTTTCTTCTTCGTTCTCCTAAAAGGCAAAGCCGCTCGCTTGGAGACAAAGGTAGTCTAGTGCGTGTTTTAAAGAAGCAAAGTAAATTTTGGCTGATGGTTAATGGACAATGCTTAATAAAAATAAGTACGCATGATTTCAAATTATTCAGAAACACTCTATCCGCTTTATTCTTGTGAAGTCAACAAACGGTAATATCGCACTAGAGGAAACGAAGAAACGGTTGTTTTAAAATGAAGATACTTTATCCAATGGAAAAAAGCTGGTTTTAAAGAAAACGTTTGCTTCATAAAGTTAAAGTTATTTTTTTTTTTTTTTTACTTTCGGAAAATTCTCGCATCCTGCTCTATATCTCCAAGGATATCGACTGAACTTCTCTATCGACGCGACGCAATCTATATGAAATCAAATGTTATTTATACACCAAGGGCATTATATGGGTTCACTTGATCGAGAGGCGACGAAAATCCTTTGGTTTGAGGGCTCTTTGTCGTTCGAGATCATTAGAACCAGTTACATACGCATGGTATACACAAGATATTATTTTTTTACCTAATTTTAATTATTCAGATTTACTGATTTACTAGTTAACTAGTTAATTTGACTCGGTTTGTCTTTTCATATTTCCCCTCATAATTCCCTCTCGTAAGTGATCATGTAGGACCATTCAACTTTTTTTAATATTTCCTTCATAACTACGATCCTCTCAATCCAGGTTAGTTATGTAGTTAAGCAAACTCCCTATTGAAGGCAATAACAAGCCTTTTTTTAATTTTAGGTGATTTCTGGCAAAATGAGAGGGATTTTAGACAATGAAACATGTTCTAGACATGGCGTGTTCACAAAAGTTTGTTTATTCTGAAAATATTATTCTTCCTCTTTTTCAATGTGGGCGTAAAAAATTAATTCCGCCCTGGAGAATACGAAGTCAACATTTTGTTTGTTTCAAACAGAGAATTATATTTTCCTTTTTCTTTGTCTGCTTAGTTTCCCAAGAAGAAAATATCTCTTGAAGTACTTGTTGCAGATACGCATGTAAAACATCCGATTACTGCAAGAATAAAAATCACAAAATGAAGCGTATAATTCCTGATGGAATATAATTGAATGAAAAAATTCTCAGATTCAATACTTCAGAAAAGTTAATAAAATTAATATAATACAATTTTGTCGAAAAAATGTTAAAAGCAAGAACGAAGAAATGAAATATAGGTAAAATAAATTCTTTATTATACATTTTAGACGTTGCTTTACACGAATCTAGTAACACCACCCACTAGTCTTATTTTCCTTTTCAATGCGGTCATTTCACCGTACCATGCGAAAGGAGTTTCAGAGATCGTGCAGGGTTCCAGTGTGAAGTCAGCAGCTGCTGACATTATGCATCAGTCGTTCTCTCAGAACTCTGATTCGTATACCTTTTCGTACGCCTTTGTAAGGCGACTGGACACATGTCCTACTGAAGAAATGTGGATGTTTATCTCGACAGCTCTTAATTATATTTGACGAGAAATATTGTTCGTCTACAGCAGAAGCGATTTAAATTTTATGTTAGCTACTAATTAAACTTCAAAAATATACTTAGTGTATAGATATTTCACCGTTTTTCGTTTATAATGAAATACATTTATGACGTAGCAATATCGCATGTGTGTTTTATGTAACTCGTCTACAAACCTTTCACTGCTGATTCTAATTGATATTCCATACTTACAAACGATGATAGTTTGATTTAGAAAGTGCTTCTCTCTCTTGAATAGTTTGTGCATGTCATACATAACGCTTGAATACGGCTCAAGAGAATTTCATCAAATCCATTTTAGGAAAACGATGGAATTGTCACTCTTGTAACACGCATTCGATGGAAGCTGCTGATAATACGTCCATTGGACGGTTCAAACTGACATTGATTGTAAAAGATATTACTCAACCAGTAGAACCACCGAAAGGTATCGATGTAGAAATATTCTTCACAGTCGTCCGTCCGCCACGCCGCAGTCGTGTGTGTCGCAACACAAAGCCGTCTTCCGGTGGCAGTGACGTGCGTCGAGCAGCGTGGTTGGTAGCGGTATTCGAAAGGAGACGGCATTTGCATTCCAATCACCCGCGCAGCTTCCGCGGTCCATAGATCGTCATTTGTCGGACCATCAGGCGGTCGTAACTCAAGTGCCGCTCCCGGTGACCCCGCACGGCTCCGCGCTGGACGTGCCGCGCTCTCGGGGCGTGGGGGCGTGACGCAGCGACAAACGTGCGCCGCCGTGACGCCCCGTCATTCCAACGCGCGTAGTTCGGTCGTGCATTGCGGTAGCACAACGGTTGATTGATTGTTTAAGTGTTTCCGCGCTCGTCAACTGCTAAGGTCGTTAGTCCCGTAAGTGTGGTGAATGTTTTATCGCGGGCGATGACTGGGATCTTCTCCCGCTGGATAGCGATCTGGTGCCGACCTACTGTCGGCTAGTAGGGTTTTCCCCAACCAGGTTTATCCCACCAGCGGAGCACCGCACCAGCCGGGACAAGCTATAAGCTTCCGACTGGTCTCCCGATATGTGTGGTAATGTGGTGCAAGTAAGTTTAAGTCTGTGTAAGGAGTGAGAATAGGACAATGAATGGGAAGGAAAGATCACGCGCGTTCCGTGGTCCGTGGCCCGCTTGTTAGGGTACTGCTCCGGTGTTCGCCGGGTGGTGATCGGATAAACCACAGAAAACTATCGATCAGAGCAGCCGGCCGCTAGAATTCCTCTCCAGACAGCGACTGAATTCGACCTAGCTGATAAGCTACTAACGAAAACCCTACCACCATCGGAATCCCGGTCAGAGGCACAGCAGTGACATCAGCTGATGCCCTGAGATACCTCTCCCAGTGTGATGCACAGTGATGGCAATGTTTAGCAAAACATCGATACACTATACTTCGATACATCATCAGAAAGTTTTCGATGTCGATGAAATCATCGACAAAGAACATCGATGTTTAAAATATTGATGTTTTAAATATGATAAAACATTTCGAAGTAAAATGTCCTTGTGGTAAAAGATACATAATACTTCAATATTAGTTTAAAGTATATGCTTTCAAAACTTTGACTGAGATTTTAATTTTTTAATCAATTTTCTGTGAAATCAAGGTTGAAGTTGCGATTTTACCCCGGGCAAAATAATTAAAAAAGGTAACAAGTCTACAGAAAGGTTGCGAACGGTTTCGTGATGCCTGTGTTTCGACAATAGTAACAGTTGTCAATATCTGTTGGATTCCGAGCAATCCACAAAGAAAATAGATACTGAAAATTTTTATTTATAACATAAGATTATTTTTTAAACATGTATGTATCTGCACAAATATGTTGATCTAGAGAAGCAAAACATCGACGCTATAATATGAAAGTTTCTGCTCGAAAAAAAAAAATGTTTTGAAAACATTGGTCTTTGCCATCCCTAGTGACGCTGCGACAAACTCACGCCCACCACTACCTGGCCCAGGGCCGTCCAATTCCCATACACAGAGTTTGCTATGACAATGCTTTCTATGATTGATTAGTATTATTGGGTGCAGATCTATTCTAAGTTCATCAGCCCCGTCAGTGTAGTGGGGTAGCTTGGTGGGTTTCTGTTCTAAATACAAAATTTTAGACTCTCAGACTACATTACGGGAGTTACACATAGCTGATTTCTGCACTAAATGATGTGTCTATCCTCATGGAACAATGGGTGTTATGAATAAAAATTAGTAAGTACTGCAGAGCAATGGCTCACGAGTAGAAGTAGGAATTACTACATCTCATAAGTAATTGCTTCTTTTAATATGAATAAAAAGTTTCGTAAAACGTGGCGCGTTTACTTCTCTCTCTTGAGTAATTACTCACTAGCTGATCTGTTTCTATTGCTATTGGTCGATTTTCGTCTGTATTGTTAGTCTACGTTACCGCGCGACGCGTGTTTGTTCCTGATGGTGTCGACGTGTTAGGTTAAGTGGTACAGTTGACATGCATTGTTGGCGAAATCGTAGGACGTCTTCCTTTATTCATTCACTCACTACCTCACAACAGTTCACAGCACATTCACTTACAATCAGCAACAGTCGTGTATAACCTCTCTTCTATCCATCAATACGATTTGAGTCATCTACGTAGGTTACCTACACCGAAAATTCGAAGTAAATACTTCGTCCTAGAAGCTAATTTTCGATTTTATTCATATGAAAAATAAGCAATTGCTCCCCTATCGAGCAGTTATTTACCGATGGTAAAATGGCTCAAAATAAGATCTTTTTTTAACAACTTTATTTTCTATCTGTTCAATCCACCGATTATACAGAGATTTGCATGACTGGGTTAGGGCTTAGGCAGGCGGGGCTCCCTTTCATTTAGTCGAAGCTCCCTCTTACTGTTCTCTTAATTTAGTGTTTGGTTTTAAAAAATAAGAGTAATTACTCACGTCCTTTATTCATACGTTTTGAAGCAATTGCTTTTAAAACTCGAGAAAAAGGTTGTAGCTCACTTTTATTGATATCACCCCGTCTCCCCGCTAACGTGTTTTTAAAGTTTTTCGTATTTGACGGGTTTTTGAAAAAAAATCAATTACCGCCATCAAGTATCGACTTATAATCGACCAAAACTTGGGTCTTGCGCTTGTGGATGCGGTAGCGCCGCCGCGGCGCCTCGGTGCTCTCTGATCCCTGTAACGCTACCCCGCATGCAAACAAGGCAGGCGCGTATCCTTCCGCTTTGCTCTTGATTGATGCGGTCGTTCGTCAGAAAGTGTCTGGGTCGGGTTCGGAGAAGCGAGGGGGGGGGTGCTGACCTAGCAGCGATACGAGAGACTGTAAGGCCGCGACCTTTCATTTTTCCCGGTAACCGGAAAAACACCGGATGAAAGTGTGGTGTACATGCGTAGCCCGTGACTCACGGCTCTGCGAATGTGGGGTTCTTTCGAAGAAGTAGAGGTTGTCTAGTGGCATATTACTATACCCACGAAATTCGAAATGCTGTAATAACATGTGCTCCAGATAGTGCAGTTTGAATTTCTCGTTTCAGACTATAACACCAAGCAAATGAAGAGAATGAGAGTGTTGCTTATCATTATAATCTTTATCATTTTTGTTACTATTATTATTATTATTATTATTATTATTATTATTATTATTATTATTAATATCATGCATTGATACATTTTATCTCCTAAGTAACCACAGAAGTGCGTGTTACTCAGAATCGTATTGAAGGGTGCAGGCATTTAGAAGTTTATTTTTATCAGGTTTTTAAAATAACACAAAATCATGTTAAATAATACTTTTATTAAAACAATAATAATAATAATAATAATAATAATAATAATAATAATAATAATAATAATTATTATTATTATTATTATTATTATTATTATTATCATAAAGGATTATGAAAGTCTATGTCAGTGAAGTTTCAATAATAAAAGTGGCCAATATTTAATTTATCTCTACTGAGTTACCACAATTATTTTTTTTCTTGAAGTAGGAAGAGAAGTTGAAGTACTACGCGAAGAAAGTAATGTGAATGCGTTTATTTAACTATTGTGTTGTTTAACTATTCAATTTTTATTGGTAATGGAATAATGTGGCAAAGTCATAAAAATATCCTGACTTAACGTATGTTGGAAGTACGGTTGTGGTAGATATGGAAGTTCAGAATGGTATAGTCTATAAATATTTTAGCTGTAAAAAGATAAATATCGGTCATTTTAGTCTACATGATAGAATAATCCTAAATGGTTGTGTGGAAGTAACGTGACGGCACAATTATCTCCTCTCCGCGGAATTCAAAGGATTTTGCTATCAATGCTCACTTCTATCATCTCTTCACTGTGTCTTATGCCTACATGTAGTTTGATATAATTTGATGGCACGTACATCAGAACTCGAAGACCATTGAGAGAAAGCTGCGTTCTGCATACAGAGTATGTGCGAGCAGCTCCTACAAGCTTTGCAATATTCCCACTTGATTACTGCATCCAAGAAAGAAGAGCAAATAGTTATTGATGTATGTATTATGAATGCACTTCTACTTTTCTATTATGTGACTAGGTAGAGCTGAAAGCTCTTTGACGGCCACTCTGTCCTATTGATTCGCGTAACATTCACACCATTGGCAGCTGCAGACCCCAACTGACAAATATTCCCTGTGTAAAATGGATCAAGTTGGCACGTGTTCTGTGGGCCATTTATTAAGGTATTAATTAAAACAGTTCCCTGTTAAATTTTAGACATTCAGATGTATTTATTATTGTACTTCTTTGAGATCAAATTTTATTTACTAGTAGTTTTTGCTGACGTGACGTTTCGGCTAAACCTTATAGTCATCTTGAGATGTCTGGTTTACAAATGCACATTTGTATAAAAATTATAGTTGTAAAGTTTTTAAATTCATTTTAATATACATATCTTAGTTGACAGAAGCTTACCTTTTTTAAAAAAAAATCTCAATGATTCTGCTGTAATGAATCCCTTTCCTTCTTCTTCTTACTATCTATTCTATTTGCCCCACCGTTGGGCCGCCATTTAATATAATGAATCCTACTCTTTCATCTATTATTTATTTATTCTCAGCTATCTATTTATCATTCATTAATTTTATCCTCTAACTTCTCTACGTTATCTATGCCCGCGCTTTTATCAAATATATATAATAAATCCCCTTTTTTTCTTTCCCCTTTTAACTATCTACTGCCGTGGATACGCTGGCGTTCCTATACAGGAATCGCAGTGAGGTAACTAGATTGTGCGTGCTAGGTTAAATTACTACAAACATTTCAATTGATCCAAAACGAACCGCATTTCTGGTTCGATCATTTATTTACGTTTCTAACTTCACTCCATTTCCATTTCTACGGCGATAATTCACCGTCTTCCTTTCTACGTTAACATATAATATCATATAACATCAACATACACAAACAAAAAAAAACAACAAAAAACATAATACACAATAACAAAAAAATCATTCATACATACTAACACAGACAATATCAAAATCACATTCATCCCTCGAATGCGCATTCCCTATCCTCTAACTATTTCTACTTTATTCCTACTAACAAAACTTGATCTTCAACAAAATTGTTTTAATTATGGGATGCGTTTTGATACGAAGCATTTCAAGGAATTCCGACACACACACACACACATGCATATGCGTTTCACTTCCCTTTTTTCAGCTCATCTTTCGTACTGGAGACGTCCGGTGTCCGCTGTCCAATGCTCCTCGATGTCAGTCGACGGCCACTCTTACTCGCGGTTGCCTCCGAGAATCACTTCTCGTCAACCACTATGTTTCACCTCTTGAAAAGTTCTATTGCTTATTTCCATTTCTTTTGAAAAATAATCGTCTAAATTATGCTGATGTGTATTGATTCAGTTAAGTCCCATAATAAAAATGTTTACCGCGCCAAATTTCCTCACACTAGAATACAACGTAATTGATTATCCGTAATTGCTTGAAGTTTTACTAATAAAATAACGTGAATTCAATGAATTTAAATTTTTGCTCCCTTTTCTAATGTTCCAAAATTTTTATAAATCTTTCGACGTTACTTCTCGTTAACTATTTCTACACTTCCAAAAAAACTAACGACACACCGATTTCACGTACACGAAGCGCTCATCACCATGTCCCTGACACATCTGCCCCACATCTGCATCCTTTCTTCACAATTTACATTGTTACTACCGATTTTTGTCACAAATAATTGACACACGCTTGCTCTGTTGGGTCTGGAAGATTTCCTTACTTCTCAGCATGGCGTCGTTTGTTTACACTATTGACTTCATTCCAACTTCCACATATTTTATGATTACTTCGCTGGCAAAAATGCGACAAAGTTGATGTTAATTTTGTCATCTTCCCCGTATTTTATTCTATTCTTTCCCAACGTTTCAACCAAATCGGTCCGTGCGTTTGGTAATTATTCTTCAAAAACCCTGTTTGTAATGTTTCTTTTCTAACACAACAATGGCCATATCCTGTTCATTTTATTAAAAATTCCAAATATATTTCAAATTATAACTTCCGAATGTGTTAACCGAATTAAATGCCGTTTGTTTTATTTCGTTCTATAATTTCTGCTCTATCGGATGATTATATTCAATTTTCCCTAAATCTCACATGCTATAATTTCTTATTTTAATTTGGATTTACAAACATGTTTCTATCGGCACCGTTGCACTCCACATATACGTTTATTCTTTGCTACCTTTTGGCAACGTTGCATATGGGATTTTGTTCTCGAAACGTTGGATCATTACACTGCAGAACCAACGGTATTGCTCTTGGTCAATCGCAGACCGCTTCCACTATACGATTTATTTACTCAGTCTGTTGACGTTTGATCAGCTGTTTCGGTGTCATCCAATTGGGAGCTTAAACGTGAGTAATGCATAGGGAGCGGATTGCTATGATTTGCACGTTTTATTCGTTGCCTCAGGGCACAGCGAAGTGGAATTTCTTGACATTTGGTTATAATTGGATGCTAAGTATATTAATATGTTAGTGCATATTTGTGCATTTTTGACTCATTTTCTCATGTTGGTTCATATTCGTGTAATTATAGAAACATATTTTGCATATTTCGTTAAAATAGAGATTTATCTCTAAAACGTTTCCTCTTTTCATAGAATGTATTTATTTGTGAGTGTTCATAGATTAAAAAGCGCTTGTCATAATTTGCGTTTTGTCTCTTCTTTTCTATAGATGATAAAGTACTTGTGCAAATTTAGGATATTTCTTGATATCATATTTTCTAAACCAAGCATAAAAAAAACACAAGACACACAATGTACTTCACTAAGGGGCATATTTACTTCAATTATTTCTCCCGAGAAGTAAGCTATGATACATTATGTTCGCACAAAAATATCACTTTTCATTCCAATCATGCTTCTTCTAAATTTTATCAAAAAAAAGGTTATACAGAAAGCGAAATATTATTAATTTTAATTGCATATTAAAGTGCATATTTTAGAAATTTAGGTCATAAATACATATTAAAGGGCATATTTCAGATTTTTAGGGCATAAACAAATTCTCCCTAGTACTTGCAGGTGTCATCTAAGCCACCCATTGGATTTACGTCGACAGACCCTAAGTTTAAATCGACATATACTGGGGATTCGGTGATCAGGCGCTCTATACTTGCCGAATGCCTCTGGTGTGGCGCCACCTTTAGCCTCGCGATCTCAGCGCTAGGAAAGCGAATTTCGCGCACGCGGGCCGCACGCTCTGGCGGAGGTCTGGGTGCGGCGAGCGGCGGCGACGGCGGCGGCGGCGCGGCGCCTGGGGGCCCGGCCAATTAACATTTCACCAATCAGGCGGGCGACGGGGCGGGGGCGGGCCCGGGCGGGCCCGGGCGGACGGGCAGGCGAGCGAGCGAGCGGGCGGGGTGGGCGGGCAACGGGCAGTGGGCGCAGCAGACCTACTTTCTGGGAAAGGCGACCGGCGGTGGTGGCGGTGGCGGTGGCGGTGGCGGTGGCGGTGGCGGTGGCGGTGGCGGTGGTGGCGGCGGAGGCGGTGGCGATGGCGGTGGCGATGGCGGTGGCGATGGCGGCGGCGATGGCGGCGGCGGCGGCGGTGGCGCCGGGGTGGCGGTGGCGGCGGTGGTCGCGATGGCGGTGGCGGCCCAGGCGGTGGTGGTGGCGGTGGCGGTGCAGGGGCCGTGCAGCTTCCGAACGTGGCACGCTCAGTTTCGTGCAGTTGCCGCAGGACACCGGTATTAACACTGGAACCGTGGAACGTGTTTCACTGTCGGAAAGAATTGCACTGGTCGCTTGGAAGTTTTCATGGTCGTTTCAATCGTAAATCTGAGCCAATTGGGGAACATATCTTATTAGATTATTTTCCTAATTAGAAGCTGTTTTTTGTTGACGATTATTGAAAGGCTTTACAAGTAGATATATGTTATAGTAGAATATAATAATAGCCATTTTTTATTATAACTAACAATATATTTAGCACAATGGAAATGTGCATTTCAAACTAATGATAAAATTATATTTATGCGTCTCATAAAGTAAATGGTCTTATTAAAGAATAGAATCAGTACCATTAATTAAATCATCTTGTACAGAATATTTTAGAACTACAGATTAATTTTTGTGAAAGATATTTTTAAATTATTTGAAGAGATGGTCTGTAATATTTTAATATCTTAATTGCAGTCTATGTAATAATTTTCCGTCCGTTTGTTCCGATTAGTTTGAAATAACATTTTAATTATGATATAAAGTTATCTAAGGCTTTAGTTAAATCCCCATTTGCATCATTCAATCAATACCGCTATCTAAATAAATAAATATCGAGTGTATCTGTGAATGCCCGAGCAGTACCCTACCAAACGGGTCACGGACCGCGCGCGATCTGTCCTTCCTCTTCCTTGTCCTATACTCTGTCCTTACACACTTACACTAACATGCACTACACTACCACATATTCCGGGAGACCGGTCGGGAGCTTAGAGCTTATCCTGGCTGGGGCGGTGCCCCGCTGGTGGGAGAGTCCTGGTTAGGGGGAAACCCCACTAGCCGACGGTAGGTCGGCGCCGGATCTCGCCATCCAGCGGGGGAAGATCACCGCCATCTCCCTAGAAAAAAACATGCACTACACTCACGGGACAAATGACCTAAGCAGTTGACGCGCCCGGAAACACGAAAAAATCAATCAATCAATAAAAAGTGTATCTGTGATTAAATAATTCTCTATTAGACAAGAAAAAGAATAAATTTTATGTATAGTGAACTCCCTCGTAATGTGAACTCTGATCTGCGCTGGCCTGTTGTGTCTTGTCGTTCCCTGCCTCGCCCGATCTCACCCTGCCTCGCCCCACCCGTCCAGTACCACCCCAACCCTCCCTGCCCCGCTCAGCAACACAGCTGCACCCTCCCCCCCCGCCTCGGTCATCCCCCCCCCGCCACGGCCATCCTACGCCGGCCATCGCCCACCCACCCCGCTCCAACCTACTGTGTTTGCTATCACCATCGTTGCTATGGACATCTGTAAACAAATGCATTGTTGCATACTCACGGCAAACTTCCAGTAACAATTTTGACATTCAATTACTCGTAGCGTAATTGCGTTATGTGAATTAATCAAAAAGCATTTAGTAGGGAATTTTATAGGCTTTAAAACATTTTAATTCACTTTGGTGAACTTCAACGTTTTTGGGATGTTCGTGAAAAACTGAATGATTGCACTTTAACTTACTTTTGAAGGATAGGAAAAAGAGACGAAGATAGTTTTATGAAACATCATGTTGGTATAACAATTCTCTAGTTTTGAAAGTCACGTATACAAATGTTCATTAATATCGGTATAAAACAGTATTTTGAATGATTAAAAACAAACCTTCTTCTTTAGGAAGGACGATATAAAAAGGAGTAAGTCAAAGTTCGCCGTTTTTACTTTAATGAGCTACTTGAATTAGATTTTTCTCGCTTGATAATAATGTTAAGATATTAAGTATTTGTTTACTGCATGAGCAACAATGTTGCTTGGTTGAAAAGACGTCTGGAACATTCACAGATCTTCCTAAAGTTTTCCACTCTCATGTAAAATGTTTATTTAGATCATATAAAAACAAAATCAATTATTTTTACTATTTTTGTTCGGTAAATTCTGTCTAATGGCTGAACCGATTTCAAGTAAAATATTTTGTAAAAGCATGTGTTTTGTCGGGCAAAACGTAGACCACTTGTTCAAATTATCCTTTTCTATATTGTAGATAAAAATGATTTTTTTGTCTTCAAATTTACAGTTTTATTTCGATCTTAATGAATTTCGGCATGAAATTTCCTAAAAGTTATTCTTATTTCTTTTTTTCTATCCTCTAAAGCAAAATTAATAAGTGCACTCTTTCAGTTAGTAAGGAGTATTCTGAAAACTGTAAGTAAATTCACCAAAAACTCTCTTAAAGCATGTACAATTTTATACAAATGTCCTTCGAATTATTTTGATAGCACAAGTAAGTCTTCAGTAATGGAAGATGAAATTTGTTACTACAAGTCTGTCGGGAGTTGCTACAATCATGTCTACTTCTGACCTTAGCAACGATGATGATGACAACGGTGATCGTAGCAATCGCGGCAGGATGTGTAGGGCGGACGAGGAGTAAGGCGGACGAGGAGTAGGGCGGACGAGGAGTAGGGCGGACGAGGACTAGGTCGGACAAAGGCTAGGGCGGACAAAGGCTAGGGCGGACCAGCACTAGGGCGGACTAGGACCAGGGCGGACGAGGTGAGACCTGGTGAAGCGCAGCCAGGAAGGTTAGGTTGAAAGAGGAAGCCTGGTGGCTTCGTTGGGAGAGGGTGGAACTAGGTGGGTGTGTCGGAGCAAGATGAGATTGACGGGGGGAGGAAGGTACGGAGCAGGTTAGGCCATCGTGGGTCACGGTAGGGCTGGGAAAGGAAAGGGAGGGTGCGGCGGAGGTACATCGTACATAGAATTCATTCCTGTTCCTGACTAATAGATATTTACTAGATGAAAGTGGTGTCATCGACGCTGTCTATGAAAATTTATTTCATACCTACTTCATTTCTTTCATGCTTAGTTGTTCAAATAGGTTCTTACAGTATCTGGCATTGGATTTCGAATCGTAGCAGCTGATAATTCTAAAACGCCCAATGGCATTGTATGTTACCTCCATACGAAGTTGTAATATTGTAATTTCAAAATTGTAATCGCCATAAAATTTCCTTGTATGTATGTATGTATGATTCGAATAGTTAGAATTAAGTACAGCTACATTTTGTACGCTTTTATTGCCAATATGCACAAAAATGCACAATAAAAATCACCAGTAAGTTTTTCTTCAGCGTTATTCTCTAAATAATTGAGTTTTAAACATTACCAAAACGAGTCATTTTAATACATCGATGCTCATAAGCAATTATAGACATAAAAAAATTACTATCGATATCAACAAAAAGGTAAACAAAGTGATTACAACGGAGTAAAAATTGGTAATCATATAGCGATAGACATCTGATATTACTTTAATTTGAATATACCCTTGCTTAGCATTGTCATGGTCAGACATGAGTAAATTTGTCATTGATAAATAGCCGGACAATGCAGGGTACTTCAGCTAGCAATTCGCAAAGTTCATAAATTTGCAACTCTGTACGAAGAGCGAGTATTCGTAACTAATTTTAAATTTTGATTTTATGTACTAGTGTCTTTTAAAGTTAGACTTTAGAAGTCAATGGAATTGATTGTGTTATATCTAAAAAAGACATTTGATAAGGAAAAGTATCATTGCGAAATTTTTCGCAAAAAATAGCTTTGGTCTATTAAATTACGTAATTAATTCCAACACGCAATTGTTTTAAAAACTGTGTAAAAACAGAAGATGAAATCTCTTATTGAAATGTGTATGACCATACTATCATGACATGAAAAATTCCTATAAATATGTGCATTTTTCGAACGATAAAATCCGCTCCACAATTTTTCCATATCTGTCATGGTTCATAGAGCAAACTATTTGAAATCTGCATATCAGTGACGTATCAAATTCTCGTGAATATTTCGCTTAGGGAGCTGCTCTACAATGCGCTTGAAGAACAGTTGGGCAAAAATAGTGTTGCTGTGGAATGTCTCGAAGCAATTTATCTTCCGGTGGGACAGCAGTTCTTCGACGGAGCTTAAAAACTATTTTTCAACATTCTTTGCGAATACGCCCTTTCTCTTTTTCATTCGGGAAGCGTTCGCAAAGCGTGAGACCTTTAAAGGAACAGCAGCCCTTTTTTTACTACTACGCTCCAGGGCAAAGCGAGGTCTACCCAAAAGCCCGTGCTTTACTGGGAAGAAGCGACTATTTCGTCCTGCGGCACTTCAGCCGGCCATGATAAACGAAATGGACGTAACGGCTAAGCTTGTTTCGCACCAGCGTACCCCCACGCCAAAAGGCGTTCTTTATGATGCGGCTAAGTCTTGCGTTTCTGCATAAATACGAGAACACGTAGGTGGGTTTTTTCTTCCTGCAAATTCTCGCTACCAACTTACGCGAGCTTGCTGTAAAACTGAGGCCGTATCTCTGTAATATGATGTGAATTTTGTTGGTTTGGCTCTGATCAAACAATAGTAACTTGTAGAAGATGATGGATTTGCTTCTTTGATGATTAGACGATATCCAAAACGTATTTACTATACGTTTTCTTATATTTCAGACAATGTCGTAAAATAACGGGTGGAATATGATGGAAGGGAGTGCACTACAAAAAAGTTGAAAATAAAGTTATCGCATTTTTCTGATATTAATTGTGCATCAGATTTTTGCAAACTTTATATATTAACTTTATAACTTTATTTCAAGAAATATATTTCGTATAACATAAGTGCTTTTAAATAATATGTATGCAATTAATAAATACATGTATCGTAGATAAAAGTGAAACGGGTAATTTGGAAATGCAATAATAATAATAATAATAATAATAATAATAATAATAACAATAATAATACTTAGTAATAACAATGATAATAACATAGTGCTAATGAAAAGTATTTAATGAACTGTTTGCGTTGAAACAATGTTTATTTATATTATAGTATTAATTGGTTTCTTCGAATTTGAACAAATTTATTTCTCTTCCGAACAAATCATTGCAAGGGGAAAGTATCTGAAGATATTGATCTTGTACTCTGCCGGTGCTATTTTTTTGACAATTTCCCCACCGAAAGTCTGTTTTCCTCTTCATCTTGTAATTTTTTCTCTTCATCTTGGGAGTATTTAACATTCAACACTGCCGATGTGAAGTGAAACACTATTAATTAGCTCATCTGAGTCCTACAATATCCACTATAATCACGATGGAAGATTCAATTTCATTCCGCTTCTTTGATGAAGTATTAATCAATTTTCAAGACTAATTGTGTTTCTTAAAAGGTCAAGTAGTAACGTCTGTTATAGATGAAACAACTCAGTTTTCCTTCGTCTTTCACTGACATTTCGGAGGACATTTATATAGCAAACGCGAGCTGGATCGCCTGGCGTTTCATTCACAGCAGTCTTTCTCGGTTTTGGCGGAAAGCCGAGACTGCCGGAATAAATTAGAAGGCTTTAAGCCTCCTTCCCTTCGGCGGTGCGTAGAAATGAAGTGGGTGGACGAAAATGTAACGTCATTATCCCGTCGTATTTTGTCTCCTTCGTCCATTAAACCGGATATTTTTAAAACGTATTTGCCGTTCTTTAAAAAACACCATTTCAATTTCCTGCCTGTGATGAGGACGGATGTGGAGAGAAAGAGACAGACAGGTTTCAGCTCCGTAAAGAGGCGACGAGTTTAGGTGGAAATTCAACTTTGCAGAGGGGAGATGCTGTTGTAGGTGGGGGTGAAAGGTAACAAGCAATTCAACTCCATTGTTCCCCGGTCGGGCTGTTTGAAGCGCATCTAGACCTCGCGCTGGATGCCGCTTTGATTGGTAGCCACGGTCCCGCGAGACCGCTGGTTCAAGTAGCTCCTTATTTCGGAATCGCTAACAAGCCTCTTCGAATATCGAAAAGCGTGCTTCGCAGTGAATCGTCCTTGCTCGTCCTCTCTTCGCAATTTCGCTGGAGCTCGGTCGCTGTTATCCGTATAATTTCCGATAGAATCAAGAGCGATTCTCGAAATGACATGGGATGATGTTGCTGCTAGCAGGTTGTTCCATTTTTCAAGAACAGCTTTTTTTCGCGCGATTTGCAACAAAAGGAAAAGTTATAGAAGTTTAGAAGAATTATTGATACCTGGAAATATTTTAAGTATATTTCCAATGCTTAACACTCAATCATAGTCTGCTGTGGATTTTGTACAAGTCCATGTAAAACTTCCCTTTGTAACTTGACTTGTAAAAGTATGTAATATAAAGTGCACATTCGTAGTTTATTGCTCTATTAAATTGTTTCTATTTCGACTGTACGCTGTCATTTTTATCGCATGTTCGATGAAGTATCTAGTACATTATTTATACTGAAACAAGAAATATCGTAATAATGAATATATTGTGCAATTAGTTCAAACTTTTGGTGCAAATACACTGTCATTTCATTGCGTATTATTTGATGTAGCATATGGACATTCCTGGGAACACAATATCTCATGTGCTAAGGAACAAGAATGTAATTGCTAAATTGAGGAGAAGAAGGAAAATGGTTGAGAACTACTCCTGAAACTTAATATATCTGCAGAAATATCGGCTGAATTATTCTTTGGTTCTGGGCCACGTGACGGAAGTTACGTTGTTGTTTAAATCTCACGTGATTGTAATCTTCGAGAAAAATAACACATAAGTTGATTGTGTCTTGTAAGTGGAAGAAACTCTGCTATGTTCGATAGAAAATTGTCTTAAATGTTTATGGTATCTTTTTTATGGTATTCTGTGAAACAAATAGCAGGCAATTTACAGCGGAATAACGCCATAATGTACTGTTATAATATATATGTTATAATATATACTGTTGTATATAAAGCCATAATGTCCGTTTTGCTCAATATACAGTCACGGTCACCATAAGAAAGTAGACGAACTGTAGCAATCTGTTCAAAATCGTATTACCAGGCGTGCTTTAGTTAAGTGTACAAGTACAAAAAAGGTAACATTTTTACTATCTTTTTTCAATAGTGTACCCTATTGTCCTCTTTGTTTTATAATTCCTATAACGCGTTTTACTTCAATATCATATATTGCAGCAAGTCACTTATCTATGGACGCACACGAAGTCTCCACGTTTAGACACACCAACGTAACAGGCCACACATCTCTAGGTGAATCAACTTACTTACTTACTTACTTACTTACCTCCCTTAGTTACCGCAGTTTTGCCCAGCTGCTCTGAAACACTTGAGGTAGCACACGTGTGGAGGTCAGAAGTGCAGGACTCTGAAGAAAAAATATGAAGTGAAATTGGACATTAGCTTTTATTTCTAAACTTGGGTGAAATATGTTGTGATTGATAAGTGAATTGATGATGGGGTGGAAGCGAACATCACACGAGCGCTTTCTTAAAATCTAATCTTACAACTACGACGATGGTCCCTGTAAGATAGGCGCCGGTTCCTTCACTGATCATTGTCTTCTTCTGAAGGGCGGTGGACGCCCGAGTTCTCCCTTTCCCTCGATGCCCGGCGCGCTTCTACCTGCTCGAGGAGAGGCAGTTGCTGGTGGAAACAGCGAAGCGACATCCTCCTACGCTTTCGGGCGGGCAGCAGTCAGTTTTCGTTCCTACACAAACATCCCCACAGTCTCACGTTGCGTTGTCCTCCAGTCACGACCAAATTGATGCTGCCGAATATTTTGGTAGAATTGCTTGATTACTACGCCTCATCGGCGCGCGAATACCGATCACTCATCGGTACTATCTAGGGACGATACGAGTCCCTAGTTGTTCATACTTTGCGTATGAGGCTTTCGGCTTTTCGGGTGACGCCGCGTCGAGGAGAAGGAAGCCGACGTTTCGACCATTCAACCGTGGTCTTCTTCAGGAATGACGTGCGTAGTCTATCTATGGTCTATCGTGGCCTTTTTCAGGCTCCAGGCCTACAGAAGACCACGACATGAAGGTCAAAACGGGGGTACCCAGACTGCCCAGAGCCTTCACATGACTGGCCTCCACGCGGCGTCGCCCGGACAGCCGAGAGCCTTCACATGACTGGCCGCGGAAGCCTACGATTACCTACGATACTATGCGTAATTCCATTGGATCTATCTAATGCACAGATTTCACAGCGGCAGAATACTTTAAGACAGGTGATGCGGCATGCGCGAGTTCGAACGCGTGGTAGGTCGTGGTTTATGTCAAAAGATTTGGAATGTTGAGCGTTGGCAGAGCGGTGCGAAAACATGTACATCCGGTCAGGGCGCTAGATTCAGAAGTATTCTCCCGCGGTCTACAGAGGTCTACAAGTACCGAGATTATGTATGCGCGATTCTGGATTTTCCGATAGATTGGAGATCGGGAGTGGGAATGGCTGTCCGTCAGTTCCGTTCTTTCCTGAAATGTCAAATTCCAACGCCTCCGACCGGGAGCGTTTGCTCAGTCATCAACTGATGTTACTGCAGCGCCTCTGACCTGGAGGTCTTAGGTTCGAGTCCCGACGGCGGCAGGATTTTTCGTCACTAGCTTTTCAGCTAGGTCGAATTCAGTCGCTGTCTAGAGGAGAATTTTAGCGTGTGGCTGCCCTGATAAGTAGTTTTCCGTGGTTTCTCCGATCAACACCAGGTGAATGTCGGAGCAGTACCCTAACAAAGGGGCCACGGACCGCGCGCGATCTTCCCTTCCTCTTCCTTGTCCTCTCCCCTTACATACAGCCACTAACATGCACTACACTACCACACATGCTGGGAGACCGGTCGGGGGACTTAGAACTTGTCCCGGCTGGGGCAGTGCCCCGCTGGTGGGAGATACCTGGTTGAGGAAAACCCCGTTAGTCGACGGTGGGTTGGCGCCGTATCTGGCCACTTCCCCAGCAAAAGACCACCGCCACTTCCCGAGCAAACACGCGCTACACTTACCGGACTAATGACCATAGTAGTTGACGCGCCCGGAATCACTGACAATCCATCCATTTATCCAACGCCTCCGCCTGCTGATGATGGCAGCGGTGGAACACAGCTGCGCTGGCAAATCTGCGTGCAGCCTGACATTGTTCGTGGGGCACGATAACCACCCCTGGGAAGTCGTGGGTCGTGAAAAAGTTTGGCAAAATCATGAGCTTCAAACTTTATTTGCTTAGAAATGATAAGAGCAAATAGGTTAAAAAATTCCGTTTATAAATAATATATTACGAGACAAGTTTGATTTTTCTTACTCGAAATCTATTCAGTGTTAAAATTTGTAATTGTTTTGAACACTCATTTTTTCAGTGATATTGCGTCAATTTATTCACTTTGTATTAAAAAACGGATATATTAATTTTTTATTCAATTTTTATTTTTATATTCTTTGTATTGAAGAATCGTTATTGGTTTCATTGAATATAACGAAAATTTTTTTCGAGAAACTCAATTTCATTTGTATAGCAATAATGGAGGTGGTTTATAACCTTACGTTGCGAAAATGTAATAGTCGTTCTGTACGACGCTACACGGGGCCAAGCAAACGGCTCTCAAACTCTGTCTTAGAAGCCTATAAAACTACAACTTCCTGAAAGTTCGTTTGAAACCTGTGAAACATGGCTTACAAAAGTTCATCAAAATCAAAGATGGTCGATTTTTTTATTTATTTTATTTATTTAAGGTCAAAAAACAGTTCAAACTGCGTATGACGTGCTATGGGGGAAAATGAATTGTGTGCACATTTTCAAAATTCTGTTATCCCTACACTAAGTCATATACTACTTAAATTAAAAAAAAAAAAAAAAGATGGTCGATCAGGCTCTCTTTCCAAAATAGACTTGGAATCACCCTATTTGGATCCCCAGAAGAATTTTTTCACTTCCCATGTTAAATAATGCACTAAATCACTATTTTTTGAGAATAGAGAATCATTTGTGATATTACTTTATTAGCTTTCATTTAAAATCAAAAGGTTCGGAAGAGGCATTTCGGATATAACGGTGTCTACATAAAGTTATATTCCGTAATTTTTAGTAGCGTCTGAAGAAAAGTCTGAATAAAACATTTGGTGGGACTTTGCAATTTTGATTGATTGATGATACCGGGCGCGTCAACTGCTAAGGTCATTAGTTCTGTAAGTGTAGTGCACGTTTTCCTCGATAGGTGACTGTGATCTCCCACTGAATGGGGCTGACCCATTGTCGGCTAACGGGGTTTCCGCCTACCAGGTATCAAATCAAAACGATACTGCAACAATTTCAGAAGAAGTCTATCAGATATGAAATTTCATTGTTTCATGTGATCTTTATAGCAAAATATTTTCAAAATTTTCATTTTTAACACTTTCGTGCTTGTTTCCCTTTGATACAGAATCATAGTTCATTATTGTACTCTGGCGTAATAAATAATTTTATTCAAAATTATAGGTTATTAAAGTGTACTTTTTGCATCATTACCAAGTAGCGTTTCTTATTATTTTTTTGAAACCTTACATTCCTGGATATTGAATGTTCTTATATTTCAGGGGGAAAATAACACAATTGCGAGAAAGTGTGGTAAATGAAACGGGGAACAGATGAGAACTATAATAAGTAATACGTCAGCAAGATCTGTGTGTATAATATTCACACACATAACCAAAAAGAAAATATCACCAACTTTATTTCACTGAAAACCAAACTTCTGAAGTTTTCTTTTGCCGCTTGAAGGCCCATGCACGCAACAAGAATGCAAAAAGACAACTGTAGATGTTAAGTCCAATCTTGTGTTTCTGAATGACAGGTATTTGAAGACCTGTCGATGCGTCGTTTTGCGTCGTTTTCCTTCATTATTTCAGATAATTTAGATCGAGGGTGCATGCATAACAAATACCCTGCAACAGATAAATATTAGCAGATTGTAAATGACCATTTTAACGATGTTTTCAGAGTGCTGTAATCTCAATGTCAGCACGTATTCATTGCGTTCAAGGTCTGGGATGCATGCACATACTCCAAAGTTTGCAAAAAACACTTTGCATACTTCCAGCATGAGCTGTTGTTTGTACTGGCGTATCTTAGGAAACTACGATTCAGATAATCTCTGCATCTCTACTTCAATGGTCTGTACTTTTACCATGTAGGACTTTTTTTCTCAGAAGCGTCCGTATAGAAATGTAGGTTATTAAAACATTTAACAACATTTTTTTTCTAAATGCACTGAAATTTCAACAATAAACACGTCTATTTACTCTGGAGTGTTTATTATATTAGAACTCTCGAACGCTCGAATATTCAAAATTTATAGTCTCATTATTTGTTCAAAATAAATATTCTGTATTTATTATGAACTTTAATTAATACACTTTAATTAATATGTAACCATCTTATATATGCATTTAAGATGGTTACATTAAATGCATATATAAGTTGCATAAATATATAAATTATGTTTAATATTTACTAAACTGTTAAATAACTCATTTTTTGATTCATATTTACAAAAAATACTTTTTTTAAGATTCTGCTTTTGAAAAGAAAGAGTTTGTACCTCATCACGAATGGAACCATCATTCCTTTCGCCTACACTACTCACGGCGATACCGCAAACGCCCTACCGACAACACCCCCCCCCCACCGACGACGCCCCCCTCCCCGCAGTTCTGTCGAAATCTCACCTTGCCAGAGTCTTTGACACGACACGATCACCATCGCCACCGACACCATCGCCACCATCACCACCGACACCGTCACCGCCGCTACCGTCACCACCGCCACCGTCGCCACCGCCACCGTCACCACCGCCACCGTCACCACCGCCACCGTCACCACCGCCACCGTCACCACCGCCACCGTCACCACCGCCACCGTCACACCGCCGTAGCAACACCGCCACCACACTAACACCACAACCCGACAACGACATCGCTGCCCGCGCCGCCGCCGCCGCCACCGCCACCGGATGCCCCCAGCGATCGATAGGTCGGGAGGTCGCGCGTCGGCCGCGGGGTAGGTCAGAGTTCAGGGCGGGCGGTCCGGCGAGAGCGCCCACGGGTCTCTGGCGCGGCGGTGGGAGCAGGACGGGTGGGTGAGGACGGAAGGGTGAGGACGTCTCCACGCCCCGGGGCGTCCTCATGGGGCCGTTGAGTACCGTCGCTTTCCCAGCGGCGGACGGCCTGAAGGAGCAAAGAGCGCCGACAGCGAAGGTCGGGTGGCGAATGACGTGGAGAAATCGCGGTGCAGGGGCAGGACGTTCCACGAACTGCTCGAAGTCCGGAGCAGCAAAGCAAGGGGACGGAGGCGAAGACGTGGCTGGCTTGAAGGTACCTTGAAGTAAGGGAGTCGCCTGGAATTTGTGGCGAACAAAGGGGTTCTCGAAATAGATTCTTGGGGTACCCCGAGAACCCGTGCCTCACATTCCACCGCTAAAATAGATACCGAGCGCTGCGCTCTGAACGACTTCTCTGGCAGAGCTTGTTTCTCTCACACTCAGAAAAACAGGAAGCACCTTGTATCAAATGTCCGGGTGTGGTTTCTCTGTTTCACAAGAGGTAACTTTTCCCTCGTGATTGGCAAGAGAGCTTCGCGTTTAAACATCAGTGAGAAAATATAGTACAATGGTAAGCGGAAATATATTGAGACAGTCATTTCCGAAGGGGAAAGCAAGTGTTTTCCGCAAAATATGTGGAACAAATATTTCTTACTTCATTTTACCGTATGTGATAGTACCGTTGGTCAGAACGACATAGGGTTCGATTTAGGATGGTGGCAGTTTTAGACTAGCTGTAGAGACAAGTCGAATTCAATTATTGATTTTTAGGAGGCTTCTAGTAGTCGGTTGATTGTTCTGGTCGATAGTTTTCTGTGTTTTTTTTTCAAATCCAGACAAATGCCGGAGAATTACTCTAACAGACGGTCCATGGACACCGCGATATCTTTCCTTCCTCGTCGCTGGACCCTCTCCCCTGATAAAGCAAACGTACAGTGTGCATGTAATGCACTATTCTACCCCACTTCGGGAGCATGGAGCTTTTCTCATTGGCTGTGCGCTGCTAGTGTAAGTCCTCACAAGCCGACGTGTAGGTATCGCTGTGTTGACTCAGAACAACAGCTGTTGTCACTACAGTGAATGATCAAAAGAACCTAGTACTCCAGTTCCTATGTGGGCAAATATTCGTAACTAGCTACTGTAGATAACAAGGTCGAATTCAGCGGCAGTCTGAAAAAAAATTGGTGAGGTCGGATGCTGTAAACAGTAGTTTTTTAAAGTTTTTCCAGTCAAATCCAGACGAATGCCGGAGCACTGTTCCTAAATATAATCCCTGTACCGCACGCGATCTTCCCTTCTTCATCTTTGTTACATTTTCTATACACACTTGCATGCATCATCTGTTGTTAAACTAATCGTGAACTCACAACGTGTCCCGGCAGAGGCGGTGGAAGAGATACCTGGGGGTGGGAAACTCCCGCAAACCGATGTGGAGGTCGCCGTCGAACCTCACGATCCGTTGGGAGAAGTATACTGCCAGTTCCCGAAATGTAACGAGCACTTTACTTACGAGCCTTAATAACTTCAGTAGTTGACGCGTCCAGAATCAATACTCCTTGACTCTTTCACTCACTCTTGAGTCGTTTTGCTGGGAAATGGTTTATTTCTTCACAATAGTTTGTGAACGAATTCTCTTCTCCCAAAAGGTCCACATGGTCCACATTGGTTAGTCGAATAAGTAAGCATAAGGCTAAGTATCAACGGATTTTACGTACTACTTTCTTCGAATAAAAACCACGAAACATGCAAATATGTGAATATATAGAATTGAAATAATAACCACATTTCTGTATCTAACTGGAACGGAGCTTCTGTTAATCTCTCGTGTGAACGTAGTTTAAGACGTCAGGCGTCGCGACGCGTCATTCCATGTACAGTAATGATCGTCGGAGTCCGATAGCTGCGGTTTGTGTCACGAGAAAGATTGATATTACGATAAGATATAGATGTGACTTACATTAGCAAACCGTTCAAAACAATATTTTCTACAATTATTTGTGTCTTTGCGTAAGGTACTTGTGGTTTGTGTCACAAAAATTAGTTTACCAGTGATATTTCGATAAGATACAGAATGTGACTACATTAGCAACCCCTACAAAGCACTTGTTTCTACATTTGTGCCACTGACTAAGGAACTATAAAGAAATTGATTATTGATAATATTAACAGGAATAAATGTATTAATTTTCACATCTGAATTAATTTTTTATTATTTAATTTTGTATATTAGAAGATACTACTGAAGATATACACGTCCTGAAAGGTGAACATTTGCATGCCTCAACTGATCCCCTAGGTTTATTGCAATTACGCTTTATAACTTCAAATTTCCCTAGTTATCAACGTGTGTCGATACCAGTGGAACACACGTCGTCATATGAGCAATGAAGGTGTACTTCAACCTGATCCGACTTATCGTTATGGGAGGGACACAGCTACTAATCAGATATTTATAATATTTTAGTATGTTTTTTAAAGTGGTTCCGCTATTGTACTACAAATTCAAATTTATGGTTCTCAAAAATTACATCGTTATTTTCATTTTTATTTTATCCCATTCATGTTTGATATATTGTGAAGATGTTAAGACGCCTTGTTTGCGGAACTACGACAACTGACCTGACTTTCTAAATACTGTTATTAAATCATGTCTTGTGTAATAATGTTTTATAGCAATATTAAGTTTAGTTTTAATAATAAATAGGTGTATACAATGAAGTTAGAATAACAAGGAGGTTGCATTCGATTAAGAAAACTAAAGTGAGACTAAAAACATTCGCGAATGTAATTATTAATTAATATAATGTAGAATAGAAAAATATCTACGAAGATTGTCATGTCAAGTGAGTCCGATTATTGAAGTCGATAATGATTATTTAAAAGGTGAAGAAAAGCTGTGTACAATGTAAGCACTAGTGTTGTGCACGGACAGACGATCACCGTAGAAACAAGACACATCGGTATCAAGAACCCACAAAACGAGAGTTCTGTCAGTAGTATTTTAGAAAGAAATTTGCTACTTATAAGAACAAGATAAATTCACTAATTTTGTATCAGGGCCCATAAAACGATCGAGTAGAGACTGATTTGTGTTTGCAGGCGAGTAAACTGTTATAATCATTAGTGAAGTGTATTTTTTTTATTGCGGTGATCTCCCGCTGGATGCTAAGGTTCGGCACCGATCTATATGTCGGCTTGTGGCATTTTCCAACCAGCTATCTCTCACCAGCCTGACAATGCCTCAGCCTGGACAAGCGCCGGGGAAAAGCCCCCGTCTGGTCGCACAACATGAATGGTAGTGTTGTGCATGTAAGTGTAAATGTGTGTAAGTGAAGGGTGAGGATAAGAGAAAGGAAAGATCGTGCACCGTCCGTGATCCATTTGTTGGGGTACTTCCGCCGGCATTCGCGTGGTGTCGAAAAACTACCGATTAGAACAGCTGGTCGCTAGAATTCTCCTACAGACAGCGGGTATTGGGTTATGAATTGTCGTTGGCTAAAATTTTGAGGAATGCTTCAAAAGGGAATCTATTTTTTATTCGTGTGTGCGTTGGATTTTTCGGAAGTTTGTAATGGGATGCTGCTGGTATGTCTGTTAGGTTTTGGTAGAAGTTGTGTGATATTTGTGCTATTTGGTTTATTATTGTATTGATGTTTAATTCTGAATGAAGTTGTTTATTACTTATGAACCAGGGGGCATTTGTGATTAATCTTAAAAATTTATTTTGCATAACTTGAATTTTATTGACATTTGTAGGGGCTGCGTTTGTCCATATGGGGCATGCATAAAGAAGTAGTGGTCTGATTATTGTTTTGTATAGTGTTGTACTGTTTGTGTACGACAGAGATTTATGTTTGTTGATTAGTGGCCGGAGTTGGAATAATTTATTTCTTGCTTGAGACAGCGGGTATATTCGACCTAGCTGTGTAGCCTGTGTTGAAAATCCTACCACCGTCTGGACAGGAACCGTAGAATCTCTCGGTCAGAGGCACTGCAGTAACATCAATTGACATCCCGAGCGACCTAAGTAGTATTTTTAATACAGTTTGTTATCGATAATAGTTATTTATGTACCAAGGACGTTGTAAGGGTTCTAATGATAGAGGACTTTTCGTCACCTGAGATTATTAGAACTAGTTAACGCCCGCAGTACATCCATGCTTTTTTACGTAATTTTAATGATTAGATTTTCCTATTTATTAATTAACTAGTTGTTAACGTAGCTCGGTTTGTCTTTTAATGTTTCCTTCCTATAATTCTCTTTCATAATTTCCGCTCATAATTGCCTCCGTGAGAGAAAATATAGCCCTTTTCAACTGTTTTCATATTTCCCTCGTAACCACGAACCTCTCGATCCAGGTAAGTTATGCAGCGTATATCGATCTCCGTAGCGAAGGCAAAACAAGTAATAATGCGTCAGTAAAAATAAACTACTTTTAGAAATTTTAGAAATCTACAAATCGAATTTTCTGTTCATTAATCGGCACCTTTTTCTGCAGCATTGAATTGTAAAAGAAAGTATTGAAAAGTAAAAGAAAAAATTTTACATGTGTATGAAGTATGTATGTAATGTATACATTTGTGCCGAGAGTAAAATGAAAAGAAAAGATGAATGTAATGTGCTCAGAATCTGATGGTATACGGATATGATACGAAGAACGCGGGGAGGTCTTCCATTGGTAGAACGCGATTTGTCGATTTTCCAGAAGGTACAGGTCTCTAGGGCTTCACCCCATAAACACGTTGGTCTTCCCAGGGCAATGTAGCCTTCCTGCATTCGCGAGGACGCGCAAACTAACGGGTGCTTTCAAAAGTTCCCCTAACTCTGGCATTGAAGGCTGCAAGCTGCAATTGGGCCTTTCTTCACCAACAACCTTGCAAAGACTTATGAACGTGGGGCTTGAAACGTAATAACACGCATTTGCGAATGAATTGGAACAAGAAACGTACTTGGATTCAAGCAAACATTTCTTTCGGAGCTTTTAGTTTTAAATAGGGTTGGATAGAATCATTCTACTTCAAGTGGTCTGAGTTTGGAGAATCGCGACCATCACGAATTTTTATGAAACTTTTTAAGTTGAGATCCAGTAGTTCCTTGAGTTGCCTTAAGTTGATTATTTTGGGAAAAATATTTTAAATAGGATACATTCAGTCGTCTTTTACAGAAAAGTACTTTTTAACGTATTTAATTATAAACAGTAGGTTTTAAAATTACCTAAGAAGCTAAATCAATTATCCATTCGAGACATACAATACCCAAAATGTGGTAAAATGTTGGCAAACAAATAGTGCTCAATAATTCACTCACATCTGTGAGTTTATTGCTATATAGCTTGCTCAGAATTCAAGTAAGAAAATTTAAATCATCTAATACCCCAACATAACATTGGTTTTTGTTACAAACCTTTATCTTCCTTTTTCTTATCATTACTGTAAAAATATTTGTAAATTTGATTTTCGTAAACAAGGCCAGAAAATTCAATCCACGTTTACAGAAACATACTTTTATGAAATGATTTAGAACATATCTCGGATTTGAGTTAAAAATTTCATCAGAATCCGCGATGGTCGCTCGGGCCCCTTGGCATGGATCCCACGGGACCATTTTGTCACACTAAATAAGCTGATGTGAATAGTTTTCTATTAAAACTTAGCAATGTTCATTAGTTCTTATTGCGGGCGTCATTGTAGACACAGCCAAAGTTTTACCATTATCAAAGCTCTCGGGTATCAAAGAGTACGCTCTATTTACTTCAATATGATTTCAACTGAATTGGCAATATACCGACTCCTAATCAAAAAGTAATATGTGTAAGTTATTTCTTTGTAGATATTTTCAATACATCTGCTTTGCATTTTAAATACATAATTGGTTTCATGCAAACGCCCTGAATTTGGAGGCATGATAATATTAATGAGTTCTCTAGCCCCAGCACAGGTTACCCAACGTGTATAAAATGAATGTGAAACATTTCTAAAGGTTACTCAGCGACAATGCTTCTCCCCGCTATGACTAGGAAGAAATGAATGTAAAACTAATCGCACTTGTGGCTGATCAGAGTGTAGAGAACGATATCGCATGTGATGAAGTTATCGATCCCTTCCATTATGAGCTTGTTGACAATTCTGTCAGACCTTGCATAAACGCTCGGTGTCAAAGTTGTTAAGGAAATTGTAAATTTACGAGAAGTTATTTTGTGTGCCACCATGACTTAATTTTCTCGTGTAATCGCGAATATGTACAACGTAATGAATGCAAAATACGCTATCGCGAGTTTTAAAAAGGCGGTCATTAACACCATTTTTTTTCGAGGTGCGTGTTAACGACGTAGAGCCCATTTCAGGGGCGGTTCCGCGGGCAAAAAATGCTGCCCGTTCATTCCATGAAAAGTAGTGACGCTAACTAATTTACTAGCCATGCGATAAGCTCCTTCTCTCCCTCTCTCTCTCTGTCTTTCTCTCTCTTTCTCTCTCTCCTTCTCTCTCTCTCTCCCCCTCTTATCCTCTCTCTTTCACCACGCCTGTTCGAAAAGAGCTTATTACTTTGTGCTGTGGGGTTCACATGTCGCAACAAAGAACGACTGGGTTGGCTCGGGATAGTGCACGTCAATAATGATCAATCACGGTCTCCGGTAGTAAGGGAAGGCAATGTAGTTGGCAGATTAATGATAAATGGATTCCATGAGCGATCTGAATATTTATGTTTTACATTAGTTTTACAGTTGCTCGTTAATTACATTTTGATTTTTTTTATTATAACAAATGTTATTTTTTGTGTCTTCCGATGTGCGATTTGTTGGTTGATTCTTTACTTAATGACCCTTGTTGAGAATACTGCGATATTTTAAAAAAGTTTTTATATTTGATGTTTTCATAATTTTAATCTGAATGTGAACACTTACAGAATCTTTTGAACGAAAACGTTACATTGTTTACCCTAAAGGTTAACAAGGGTATTATTGTTATTATTGTTGTTATTATTATTATTATCTCGGCCACCTCGGGACCATGCGAACGCGCACCCACCGGGACTCAGTCATATTTATTGAGGGAAGGTGCACGTGACTTTTATGTTGGGGATCAGCATTTTCATGCTTAAACCGATTTTCTCACCCAGGGGAATGGGGTGAAGTGATAATGATGATGAAGTGTTACGTGAACAATCATACAGATACAGAGACGGACACAAAAGACACCCATGCCGAAAGCGGAACCCGAATCCCGCGATCCTTCGGTCCAAGACTACAGGGCACTGCTACATTAACGATCATGGCTACCCGGATCGCCTGTTGTTGTTGTTGTTATTATTATTATTAACCCATTGAATTATGAATTATTTATTTATTCAATTCATCATTTATTGTACATTGTTGTAACCGAAGAGCATTTCACAAACTACCCCGTGCACAGTATGTCTTCAAATGAAGTCGTAGGCTTCCGCGGCCAGAGTCATGTAAATGATGGCTGTCCAGGTGACGCCGCGTCGAAGGCTGTGTTGTCGACGTTTCGACCATCTTGTCGTGGTCTTCCTCAGGGCTGTTGTGCGCAGGTGTGGTCCCGAGCGCCTACCACACCTGCGCACAACAGCCCTGAGGAAGACCATGACAAGATGGTCGAAACGTCGGCAACGCTGCAAGGCCTTCGACGCGGCGTCACCTGGACCAGATCATTTATATGTCTTCAAATGTTCTAGATAATGGCAAACTGAATCGTTTCTAGAATGCCAACTTCCCATTTTCCGTACTCGACAATCATAATGCTAATATAGCCTTTATTTGCATTAATCGAATACGCAGCATTTGGCTCTGCATATTTAGGAGATGCTCCAAATCGAGACGTCACCAGAGGCAAAGAATTCTTACATGATCACATTTAATGTGTCATTTTTTAACCCCGAAGTGCATTTTTCTAAATAAGTCTGTGCTTGCTGATGGTGATGAGGTTCTCAGTAAAACATAGTAGAGTATTAAAAAACAAATGAGTTGCTATAAATTAATAAATATGTATAGTGGAAATTATGAAACTGAACTGAGTGATATGTTCACTTTACGTTGAAGAACTGCTATAGTGTGAGATAGACTGTGTTTGGTGTTTGCCCTCCTTTAGTGGCATCGCTGTCAGAACTGTGGCAGAGGACGAGGAGATGGGAATTCGTGCATCGTGTCGCGTCAGTCCAAACGGGCAGTGGGCGGGCTTGCGGACGGGCGAGCCGGCGAGCGGGCGGGCACCTGCGGGGCAGATGTGCGCCATCGACCGTGCGACGCTATCTTATCTGCTGGTGCCGGGCAGTCCCGGTGTGGGCTCTCACCCTGCCCCCACTCCATCCCACCCCCTCGGCGCCGAACCGCTCTGCCGCGCTCGACCACGTGCGGTTGTTCCTGCATCGTCAGAAATTACATTAAATTTAATGCAGATTTAATGTACTACTGTTCATGACTTTTAATGTACCTTGTACATTAGAGGGAAAGTAATGTATCAGTACATTAAATTTAATGCGAACATTAAAATCAATGTAGATTTAATGTAAGACTGTTGACTTCACTTGTCTACATTAAATTTAATTGTACACGTACATTAAAGTTAATGTTCGTGTACAATTAAATTTAATGTATATATACATTAAAGTTACTGTACGTGCACATTAAATTTAATTTACATACATGATAATTAATTCCATGTAATTAACATTAAAAGTAATACAGACATTTCTGAAAGTGTGTAACGTGGGTGGGCGGAGTGCGGGCGGCGGGCATCGGACGGTCCCGTTCGCGTCATCTCCCCTTGTACCCGCTTCCACCCTTCCCCATTTCACATTATTACACACAACCGAATCTCATTACCTTCAAACCTGCCTCGCATCCTATAACCCGCCCCGCCCCGTCCCTACACACCGTGAGTTCACTTAGCTACACCCCGCTTCACCCCGCGTCCTCTCGTTTCACCTCACCTCACTCCGCCTCACCCTGCCTCAAATCGTCTCATCCCGCTTAATCCATCCCACCACACCCCACTACACTTCATCCCATCTCACCTGGTTTCACCTCTCCCCCTTCTCACCTCACTCCACCTCACCCCACCTCTTCTCACCTTATTCCGTCTCACCTCGCCTCACCCCACCAAACCTCACCTCACCCCCATCTCACTTCAATCCACCTCATTCCGTGTCATCCCGTCTCACCCCGCTTGAACCCACCAGACCTCGCCTCTCTTTGTCACCTCACCTTCATCTCATCTCACTCGGACTCACCCCACCTGACCTCGCTTCATTCCGTCTCATCTCGCCTCACCCCGCTTTACCTCACCAGACCTTGTCTCACCTGGCTACACCCCGCCGCACATCACTATGTTCACCCGACCATCCCCTACCCCGTCATACCACTCCACATCTTTCTCGTCATCGTTTATTAGCCCCACTCATCACGCCGACCCTCCGTCGCTCCACGTCCCCTTATAGCACATCACATCGACCCATCCTCACCTCCCTTCAGTCCATCTCATCTTGCTGTGTCCCGCAGCATGGAGTTTGTATTATCCTACTCTACACGCTCGGCGTGCTCTGCTCAACCGACCTCCACACCGCCCGACACGTCCAGCTGCACTCCATCTGCCCCCCCCCCCCAAGCCAACGCCGCTCGCCGCGCTCTGCTTCACCCTGCGGCGCGCCTTGTGCCCTCCCCCCTCCTTTGAGGCTCAGACAGACCGACCACTGGCATACACCCGTCCAATGAAGCAGCTCCCTTGCAAGGTTTGGTGCAGTCTCATCCCTTCCTTCCCTCTGATCTTGTTCTTAGTCTGTGTCACCATGGATTCTCTGGCTCTTTTCGTAAAACCGTATACAGATGAAGTAGGTACGCGTAATCAACTATAGTAAACCCTCGTTTGCGCCAACTCGTTTAACACGAATTTCACCGTAACACGAACAAAACTTCGGTTCCGGCGAAGGATTACGGTAATACGGACATTTAATACTCATTTAACACGAAATTCCATTATTTCGGTCCCTTGGAATTCGTGTTAATGAGGTTTGCTGTATAAACACATCGAGTTTTAAAGGAAAATTGTCAAGGTGCAATTGTGAATTTTCGTTTATTCAAGAACGTCTAACCTAAAATTTTTACCTTTTTTGCCTTCTCAGAAAATGTTAAAACTCTTTGTTATTCGTTTATGGTTATTTGACACGATATTAGCCTTTACGATGTTTTTCCTAAACTTACCTTTATTTCGTCTACAAACTCGTTTTAAAGTTCACAAATTTCATTTTCTAAGTTTATTTCCTCGAATATTCCCTCAAGCCCTCAATTTTTCACCTCGTTTCAGTCTCGGATTGCTTTATTAGGAATTTTGACCATCAACTAGAACTTTTCCACCACTGCTGAGTATATTCGAACTTGCTTCATATCTTCCTGTTCTTTTATCTCTGCTCGCGAACTGTCATGTTTTTTTTTCTTTTCCGCTTTTACTTTTCCTAGCATTGCAATTTAGAATTCTGTTCTCGTTATTCTTGAATACAAGCTCGACCATTGTACTACCCTTTCTTTTGTCTATCATAAGTCGTGCGTATTCGCACACGTACTACTTGCATATATGCACAAAGCGACTACATAATTTCTACTCATTATTCACTCACATCTGTACCTTTCTTTCTTTCATATGGATATTTACTGTTCTTCTACTCCTATATTTACGTTTATCCTAATCTTTATGTCTATCTTGCTCTAATAAACATTTCCTTGCCGGCATGAATAGCTGAAGTGGCTAAGGCTGCAGAGCTGTAGTTACCTCGGGTCGAAGGGTTGCAGGGTCGAATCCTGGCTCGAGTATGAATGTGTGTGTTCCCCTTGACAGTTACTCTAATGTAAATAATGACAGTCGTCGCTGCATGACCTAGTAGTTTGCAAATCGATCAGAAAAAAAACATTTCCTAGTTCCATAACGTAACTATTCTGTAACAACAGACTTCAACCCCACAATCCCCGTTTTTTTATATTCTATCACTTCTTCGACCCAACCACTCCATCTAATTCCCATTCTTTCTTTCTTTTCATTTCTGCCCTTCTACGCACTGTGACCGTATCACTCTACGTTTCCCATCTCAGGTCACCCTGTCGTGTCGCCTCACCATCTCTTCCACTCCTGCCATCATTCCTGCCCAGTTTCATCTCCAATTACCATCCCTCCTTTCCTCTCTCCTCACCGCGTCTGCCCCACCGTCACGTCTACCGCTCGACCATCCCCGTCCATGAGCTATTCCCGGTGCCTACCATTCTTCCAATCGCATCCTCCCCACCCCGCCCACCGTCCGGCGCTGGCCTCAGGGGAGGGGCGGGGGGGAGGCCGGAACAAAGAGCGGCTTTTGCCCGGGGCCGCGCGGCGCGCACAAAGCGTGCACAGCGTCGCGGCCGCCGGCGACACCGGGCACTGCGCGGGGAAGACAATGGCGCATCGGGGCTGGGAGAAGGTGAGGCCGGAAGCGGAGTGGGGTGGGAGGAGGAGAAATACGTGGTGTTCGGGTGATTATTTTTAAATTTTCGTCTCCACAGAACCCCTGAATAAGAGGGAATTTATTTACGTTGATTGATTGATTGTTAATGATTCGGGGCGCGTTAAATACTACAGATCGTTAGTCACGTAAGTGTAGTGCGTGTATTTGCTCGGGAGGTGGTGGTGATCTTCCCCCGGTAGATGGTGAGATCCGGCGCCAACCTACCGTCGGCTAACGTGGTTTTCCCAACCAGGTATCTCCCACCAGCGAGGCACCGCCCCAAATTCTATGTCCCCGACCGGCCTCTCAGCATGTGTGGTAGTGCAGTACATGTTAAGAGTAAGTGAAATAAAGGGGTGAAGTTAGGACAGGGAATTGGAAAGAAAGATCGCGCGCGGTCCGTGGTCTCTTTGTTAGGGTATGCTCCGGCATTCCCCTGGTGTTGATCGGAGAAACCACCGAAAACTGCCGATTAGAGCAGCCGGCCGCTAGAATTCTTCTCCAGACAGAGACTGAATTCGACCTAGCTGAAACGTTAGTGACGAAAATCCTGGCGTCATCGAAACTTGAACCTAAGACCTCCCGATCAGAAGCGCTGCAGCAAAATCAGTTGATGCACTGAGCCACCGCTCCCGGTTTATTTTCGTGATTTGGGTTACATATGTTACTACCTTACGGTTTCAGTAGATAAGTAGAGGGCTTTTCTTAAAAACTAAAACTAACTTAATTTTAGCTTAATTTATTTGTACAGTTAATACGTAAGTACTTTTACCTACCTATCTTGAGCAAAAAAAATCCTTCATACTAAGTTAGGTTCTTGCTTCTTCTTGGTATTTTATTTCATTCATACATAATTCAGCTTAGCTTATTTCATTATATACATAACCATTCATTGATCCCATTCACTCTCATTGCACTACATTTAAGACGGGCGAGACACACAGTTCGACTCGGCACTTTCTTCTCTCAAAATATCCGCGGCGCTCAGGCCCATTGGGAGGCGTGGCAGGTGGGGCGCGGTGTCGCGTCCCTCGGCCGATGGCGAGTCTTCCCTTCCGCGTTCGGCTGCCTCCGCTTGCTCGTACAAGGTAGCAAGCGTGTAGTGGTGCACCTCATAGAATGCTGAGTGATGACGGAGGCTGATAGGAAGAAGATACAGTTTGAGAAATAGAGATGAGAGGGTAAAAGGAAACGTATGGTTGAGATTGAAAAATGAGTAGTGTTGGCGAGTCTGGGCAAACGATTTACGTAAGTATTTGCGGACAAGTGAAAGAGTTGTACATGGCGCGACTTGTATAGAAGAGTAATTAGAAGACCGTTCTAGTCGTGTGTGAAAATTAGTGAAGGAAGGGACTGTATGATTGTCAGTGCGAAAGAAAAGAGAAATAAGGACCAAGAGAAGACAAGTAGAAATTATGCAGAAGAAAAAAAGTAACTTATAACAAGAAAAGGAGAGGGCGGAAATATTCGGAATAAGTTGTATCGGTTTTAAAATAAGTTACATGATAAGTGATCTGGTATGCTATCTAGATTTCAGAGACAGGAAAAACAAGCAGGGAAATATAAATAACACATTTCAGATGAGGGCTGGAAGGTTTTTGATTAGTTATGTTAGCGCGAAAATTAAAACAAGATTGGTTAAAATAAGAGCGAAGAAAAGTGAATGGACAGGAATGGATTAAAATGTGGCTATGTAACATATGTATCTTACAGAAAATTAAAATACTGTGTGCGAAATATGCTAATCCGGCGAACCATCGTCTAAAGAATATTTCATTAAAAGAACCAAAGCAACCCAAATTTCTTAATTGAAAACACACACAGAAGAAGAACTGAAGTGGTCAGACACGTAAAATCAAACTTCATTCCTTTTCTTACGCTTGTCAGCTCATAATTTATAGCATTGTGTTTCAATTTATTTGTCTGTGCTTAGTAAACTGCGACCTGTTACGGATTTACCCGAGAAGACGATTGAGAGTTTGAAAACGAGTTTAAATTAATGAAAGTCACAATATATTATTTTTAAGTAATGGAAAATGAGAACTTAAGAGGAATGAAGTAATGACTGAAAATTTCTTTAATACAAAGTGTATTGTAAAATTTTGTGTTATCCACCAACAATAACACAATGACTTGAGGGATATGAACAAAATGAATGCTTGACACATAACAAACTATGAAAGTCGTGGTGAGGAAGTGAGGATGTGCATGTGGTTGGCTTGATTCCAAAAGACAAAGCCGTCAGCAAAGGCTAGCAAACACAAATAATTTAGTTTATAATAAACGTGTGTGTCGTGTGGTAGGCAACATCCCATATATATGCTGTAGAAGTCAAACCGCTCGCCTTCCATTGATAGGAAAGGGGTTGAAATTTCTGTCGATCTATGTGGAATTTGTGTCGGACAAAGCGATTTTCTGAGAGGTATTTTGGAGATTTTCCAATTTCTCGTTTCTCTCATTCCACCGATTTCCTTACCATTCATATCTTCATAATCACCTATTCGCCAAAATCATTCACCTATTTACATACGTGGTAATCATATTTAGGATGATATCATAATACAATATAATAAACCCCTCTATGAATAATATATTAAATATAGATGAAGGATTTTTCCTTTTTTAAGAAACTGTGAACCCACCTCGAATATGAATGGCCTGGATAAAGACGTAGATGCAACTACATTTTGTCAAGGGTGTTTAAGACTAAGCCATTACACTTATTTAAGACTAATAACGTAGAGGTTTGCGGATTATGGTGTATTTTCCGGATTATCATGTGTAACCCAGAAAACCCATTTCGGCGTAACACACTATTCCGTTGTAATTCCGAAACGATGCGTTCTATAGCCTTAAAACCAGTTTTTTGTGTCTCTCCAAGAGAAACAAGTTGTGTTATCTATCATGCAATCTACAACACAAGACCTTTTTGGTCGTTCAATATTACATATTTATAGTTCCGCCACTCCATATCACGGGTTAACACGGGTTAATTGTGATTCCAGAGTGAAACTATTAAAAAAACTGAAATATTTCAGTTTTTGCGAAAACATTTTCGGCTCTTCTCTTGAATTTTGGAGGGCTTTCGCTTTTCTTGGTAGCCCGTTTCATCCGTTTATTAAATATTTATTAAAACATTCATTAATTTAGTTCACAATAAACAACCACTTAAATTAAATTTATGAATTTATAATCAATTTTTCAGAATAACTTTGTGGTGAACACGTAATGATAATTTAGGGGGACATATGAGGAAAACATTACGTAATATTTTGAGAGCAATTTGGGGGAGCACTTGGGAGAACATATGGGGAACATTTGTGAAATAGTTGGGGAAGATTTGGAGATTGTCTGGAATACGAGGGAGTAAAATTTGGGAACCTGTGATGAACACATGAAGAATCGTTTTGGGGACGTGCTGAAGTGCGTGATATGATGCAGCCGGAAACATTTGGTGAACATGGAACGGATCATAAGGTGAACGCGCGGTAGAACATGCGATGGCCATGAGAGTGAAAGTGTTGTGAATATCTGAGTGAACGAATCGAGAATATGCGGGTAAACGTCTGATGAACATATTTACTTTTAAATGCTATTTTCCCTAAAATCTTACGGTCTAGCTTACAAACTAGATATGAACGAAACTAAATCTACTTTGTCTTACTTCCTAACTTATCCTAATTATTTATATGTTCTGGTCTAGCATCGAACACTAATTACATTTTTTACGCTGTGCAATTTAAACTTCACAGTTTGAAAGTTCGAGGCGCTTCGGCCTCTCTTGCTTTATATTTCGACACAAACACATACACTTATAAACACATAAACTTGTATACATTTATAAGCACATACTTGTACACTTAAAAGCACATAAACTCAAATAAACGTTATTTCCACTGTTTTTGGTGCACCTATTTTAACCGCGGCTGCAAAGCCTTCCACATTTCCCCCTCTCTCGCCGACCTCTGGGGTCTTGTCCAGGTGTTTTCGCCCGCATGTACTCCACTGGGACGAGGTCATCCTGGGCGGTGTGGCGGAAATAGCATGCAGCGCTCCCTGCAATGGCCTCGACGACACTGCGCTCTCCTAGTACACGCGTCTTGTCTTCTTCTTCTTCTTTTATTCGTGTTGTACATCTATTTTTCTTCACGCATTATCGCGGTGATTCACTAGATATTGACTGCACATCTTCTCTCCATCTTTTCTGCGGCCTTCCATGGTTTCTCCTTTCTAATGGTATCATATCCCTGGCTATCTTCACCAGTCTGTCTTCTCTCATTCGAGTGATATGGTTATTCCATTCTTTTTTCCTTCTTTTCACAAATTTAGTTATGTAAGTTATATTGCACTGTTTTCTTACACCCTGATTTCTTACCCTGACACTCCTGCTCGTTTCTATTATAGATCGTAGTCTGTTCATTTCTATTGATCGGTATAGTTGTTTTGTTTTGTTCGTCTCAGCTAGGGGTTTTAGCTCTATATGTCAAAACTGGTATTACTGTTGTTTTGTAGATTTTAACTTTACCTTCTATGCTAAGGTATTTATTTTTCCAAGTTACATCTTGTCGTCGGAGGTAAACCAGCTATGAACCAGCTCCGCCTCGCTTTCACCTCGAACCACACGCCCAGGGCGTCTACCACCATGGGGAGAAAACTGATATCCTGGAAATTCCTGGCGGCTAGAATGGGTTGAATGTGTTCGTATTTCGCCACCTTCTCATCATAGTGTTCGCCGAGGCACCCTCAGTATGCTACTCAGACCGAGACGCCAACGTCGACTGCTTGATGGTCTTTGACTAGCCCCAGGTCCGCACGGTTCCGCCCTCCGATGGCTTGGTCTTCGAGGGGCACCGTCCGCCCTCTCGCGAGTGCTGCTGCTTTAACGTGTTCCAGTAATCCGTTGTGGTGCAGCCGCCAGATCGGGGAGTGAGTGGGGGTACTCCGAGATGACATGGTCGATACCTTCGAAGGCGGGGGAGTTGAGGTTATCGAAGGCTTGCAGCTACGCTGGCAGTAGCGTTGGTCTCTGGGCCGCTGGGGTCGGAGATTAAGCAGCCGGGCGGAATTGAGGCGCCCAGTGAATGAATTTGTTAATAGACGAATTTTTTAAATTTTTTACTTCTACAATTTGATGCAATGCGTCTCCAAGCCCCTTAAGGGGCGTTGAGCGCTTTGCGTTGGAAAGTCATCCTCTATTAATTTGCGTGCTTGGGAGCAATCGTCAATTAATCTTGTCATGTCACGTCACGTCGCAGTCAGTTGTCAAGATGACCACCAGGTAGCATCTCCGCGTACGCGTCTCCAGCTACGCGCTTCTGCGTCACTACACAGGCGCCAGAATTGGGAAGACATAAAGATAGGGATAGGATTTATGACACTTCACAAGGGTTGGACTAGCTCTTGTGAAGCAGTCAAACGCGTTTTGTTGGAACAAATTTCACGTGATATTCGGCGGGAATCGAACCCAGACCTCAGTGGTGAAAGCCTTGTGACTTCGCTATGAGCCACGAGCGAGCTTGTTCACTCGCGACTGCAAGAAAAAGGTTAATTCTTTACCAACGCCTTGAAGTGCGTGAGGACGTGTCAGGGAACTTACAGTGAACATACGGGGGATCATGCAAAGAACATGCATGGGGGACTATCTGGAACCATGTAAAGGAAAATGCTGAGCTTTAGATGAAGTGAAGAAATGAGTAAAATTTTAGCCGTTCTACTGACCTCTAACTTGAAGAAAGGCGGTCAGAAACGAGTAACTAGAAATCTATGTAAAAATAAATTTATGCATTAATATGCCCATCATGGCAGATCTACAATGCTTCAATGTGCAATTACGGTTTTGACATAAAGTTAGAATCCAGTATGTAGCTATTTTCACTTTCAAAGCAACGACTTATACAGTGTGGAATGTTCGAAAGGGTACAGCTAGTAGTTTACTATTGAATGGTAAAATTACGAATTGTCTTATGCTGGAAAATATACAGGCACATTTTCTGTGGTAAAGGATAATAAAAATAATAATTGGAAGTTAAATCTTTAATTTTAGAAGAAATAGCAGAAAATGATCTGATGAAAATATTTAAAGTGTAGTTTACATATTTAAATAAACATTTTGTTTTATTTTGAATTTAAAATTGTATTGCTATCTCTCTACGGATTAGAGAGAAAGTTATGTAAAGCTGCGCGAAGAAACGACCAATTTTCGACAGAAAAACTCTTATTACAGGGCTCTGGTTACGAAAATTGGATAAATCCAGTTGCTAAATTTAGAAAAAATCCTCTATCACGTGGTGTAGCCAGAATCCATGTTTTGTGGGTTCTTGATACCGAAAATCGAATGACGGCAAAACGTCTGTCAGTCTGTCTGTTCTTCTATGAACAACGCTAGCGGCTAAACCGTTCAGGCGGTTTTCTCCAACATTGATATTGTCCAATCGATCTGGCTGATGTCGCGGTCTCTTGAATTTGAAACCGATATTTTAATTTTGGGGAGTGCTCTACATGTAGCTTCTGGTACATTTTCCAAATGTAAAAAAAAAATGCTTCCATTGTTCTTGATTTCTTTTTTGTTTGATAGTGTGAAAAACATTTAATAGAATGGTGCAGATTTCATATTCGTTGAAAACCCTAAGTTTTCGAACACTTGAAAAGTTCAAAATTTTTTTGAGTCTTCCTACTAAAATATTAAAGATAGAAATGTTTTCCCTTAATGAAATGTGTTCCGTAAAGATATATTTTGAAATAAGGTCATGTACGATATTTCGAAAATTTGAGAATTTTTGCGTTATTTTGCGTGAAAATGCGGGGGACGAAGTACGTGCTGTTTTTATACCACTAGTTTCTCCCTAGAGAGAAGTTGACGGTGGGATTTTACCTGAAGATGTAAAGTGCAAAGGTTTGTGACGTTACACAAGTGAGGAAGTGAAGCTGGTTTCCATGTGCTCGTCATGGGTGCAGACAGACAGTGACGTTTTATGAGAGAATGAGGTGGTTTGTTTTTCACTTTCTATAAGTGTGCGCCAATTACTTTCCACTTGTCCTCCGAGATCTGCGCACTCGCTCTCTTTAATGAAGTTTGCGTCGCAGAGGCAGGCAGAAAGCAATTTCTTCCTACATCAAACTTACGAACCGTATTATTGTGCATGATATGATTAATTTAGTAGGTTTAATCCTATTATAATTATTAAGGATACGGTTTATTCAGTATTTATTCCAAAATATAGGTAGTACATAATGATATAGTAAATAGAGTTCAAAATAACAGAATTCACTTGCAAAATTCTCTAATACTGCGTGTCGTGTTCAAATTATATTTGAATGCCGTTCGCAGTCGACATGTAGTTGCACTATTGTTTCAGTCATTTGAGCTATTGCTAGTAAATACGGGCAGTGAGGTAAATAGAAATTAATTTAGGACTGTGCTTACCGTGTGAAGACTCGCAGTTCGTTTAAGATTTTGAGAAATAATGATTAATAATGATTAATAATGATAAATAATGAGAAGTAATGATTTAAAATATTACTACGATATTTTGTTTTTTATGTGATGTTTTTATTAAGTTCATAAAGAAAAGAAGAAGAAAGGAAAGAAGGACATTTCCACTTACACTCACTGTTTCAAATTTTGTATATAGAAAAATCTGATTTAGTTTTCATTTGTTTAAATTTGATAGTAGATTCTACAACATTTTGAATTTAAAATATATAATTATGTGTGTAAACTATTTTGAAACCCAAATGAAGCAGTTTTAAAATGATTCAAGTGCGTCTTCGTAATGAAAAACAATGTTATGGAGGACATATTCATCGGGATGTTTTTCTTGTCAGTTATTTTCATGGTTCGTTTACACTGTAACATAGTAGACATTGAACATTGAAGATGTGAAACGGTGCACTGTCTATTGTATTTTCCGTTGCCACTTTTAGGTTGTTTATGTCGTGTAACGCATATCAGTCTTTGAAGAATCGATTTTGTTGTATCGAGTTCTCGTTAAGCACAGTTTCATTCATGGGGAATATAATGTATCTCTAATAACAATATGTGATTTATTATTAACAAAGTGATCTAACTAAATGATTGATGGTATTTTCACACATTACTCAAACATTAATTTAAAATTATGTTTTCTAACTTGTCCTAACCTTTTTTGTGACTTGACTAACCTGTCTGTTAATACTTCCTTGTGATTTTGTATCTACATAAGTTTGTATTAACATTTTATACTCATATCTTTCACTCATTATTGCTATTATTGTCGTGATATTACTCCGAAAAGCTCTTCTGTGAAATAAATATGTGTTATGAGATGACTACAGCTTCTTCTTTTCCTAAAGATGAACAAATCAGCAACTCTTTCTAGCAGCATTTGCATTTATTTTTGGAAAGAAATATTTAGGTGAAATGTAATGTATTTTTGTTTAATTTTGTAAATAAATATGACATAAAATAATTGGATGAAAATCCATAGTAGAATAAACTACCATAGTAGAACATAGTAGAAATAGACTTCAATAAAAACTCGAACTTGTAATTATTGTCAAACTTGTGTAATTCTTTTTGTTTTTCGTTTACATTTTAAGTCTTTCTTTTCTGATGGTATATGCGTAGTTTTTTCGAAACTACTTCTCTATTGCATCTCTGATATTCGCCAAGGTTTAATGAGAAATTAGAAAAACACTTTTTTTGTGAGAGTGCTTTTTGAGAGTGACGTAATTTGCTTTTAGAGTCATCTTCACAAACTGCCATGTATAAATCCAAAAAATAACTGGTATTTTGAAAGGTCAGAGGACAGTTATTATTGGAGAAGCGCTCTCTGGCGGAGGCGTGATTCAAACACACTGTGATTCTAACTTACGAGCGCCCTGTAGTGTTTCGAACTGCGATACCATACATCGCTTGAGAGTCGCGTTCGACACGGTGTGGACCGCCCAGAAGGATGAAGCGCTAGCGATGGTGGTGGGTGGTTCTGTGCCAGGGCGAGGCTGCGAATGCCAAGAGAGAAAGAGAGAGAAGGAAAGGGAGAGGAAGATGAACAGACAGCGTGTGCGGTGACCCAGTGAGGGCGTGGGCGATGGTCTCGGAGGAATAGGACGCACTATGGTGGCGGGAAATGAGGGCGTTGGCGTGGGTGGGTGCAAGCACGGGGAAAGCGAGGGGGCAAATAAACTGATTTTCCCTAGATGACAAAGAAGTCAGTCAGACGACGCAACTAGTGCCGAATGCTTCCACTACCCCTTTTCCCCTCACTCGCCGGTACTGAAACTCCAGATACCTTCATTGTGTGACTAGCCAGAGAAACATACGTAACCTTGTGCGCGTGCCTATTTCCGGTGTACGCCATTTCCGGTGTATGCGAACAGGCGAAGTCCAGTAGACTACACCTTTGTAAGTACGTCAATTTTTTGGGCGCTATATTGCCTAATCTTATGAATAATGAATACGAAAATGAATAATAAATATCTTGAAGTGTTTCTGAACATTTAGCAATCATAATAGGACGACAGCGATCATAACAAAGGTTGCATGACGAGGTACTACTGCGGATGCTTCTGAAAAGCCACGTGAGTACAGCAACAAGCAAGTGTGTGCTGTGGGAGTCAAGTAATTTAGTATGTGTATCTATAAAAAAACTCTTAAAATGTATTTTTTAACTCCATATTAAATACATGTTAAATCCATTAAATCTAGTGTTTAATTAAAAAATGAGTTTTTCTTTATTTTTATCCAAACTAGTCTGTCAGACTACGCCTTTGTAATAACGCTTGGTACAGGTCGCCTTTGTAATCTAGGGTTAATGTCGTGTTTTTGAACCGGTAGCGATAGCTCAGTGCATCAACTGATGTCACTGCAGCGCCTCTAACCGGGAGGTCCTAGGTTCGAGTCCTGACGGCGGCAGGATTTTCGACACTAGCTTTTCAGCTAGGTCGAATTCAGCTGCTGTCTGGATGAGAATTCTAGCGGCCGGCTGCTCCGATCGGTAGTTTTCCGTGGTTTCTCCGATCAACACCAGGCGAATGCCGGAGTAGTACCCTATTAAACGGGCCACGGACCGTGCGCGATCTGTCCTTCCTCTTCCTTGTCCTATCCTCTCCCCTTACACACCCACTTACACTAACATGCACTACACTACCACATATCCCGGGAGACCGGTCGGGAGCTTAGAGCTTGTCCCGGCTGGGGTGGGGCCCTGCTGGTGGGAGAGTCCTGGTTAGGGGAAACCCCACTAGCCGACGGTAGGTCGGTGCCCGATCTCGCCATCCATCGGGGGAAGATCACCGCCATCTGCCGAGAAAAAACATGCACGACACTACTAACGACACTACTAACGGAACTAATGACCAGAGCAGTTGACGCGCCCGGAAACACGAAAAATCAATCAATCAACGAGCTTTATGTTCCCGTCTGCTCTCCCAATCTGTGATAGTGAAGTCTGCGTGTGTGTTCAACTAAGGGGAGAAGATAGGTCAAAGATGAGGAAGGAAAGATCTCGCTCAGTCATTGGCCCTTTGTATGCTCACTGCTACTACATTCATCTGGTATTGATGGAAGAAACTACGGAATTCAAGCACCGAACGGAGATGCCGGCCGCTAAAACTTCCCTCCACACTGGGTGAATTCGAGCTACGTGTATTACTAGTGGAGAGGGAGAGCGGAGGCTGCGACGGGATGGCGTAGGCGGGACAACGTGTGGGTACGGCAGTGCGGAGGTGAAGCGATCCTAATTACGACGCCAGAGGGCACGTGACGGTGCGGACGGGAAGTGGATATCAAGGATCATGGTGCGTGGGAAGAGAAGGGGCAGGACAGGGTAGAGGCGAGGCACAGTTGACAGCAGAGGCGGCACGTGAGGAGGGGTGGGAGGGATTGAATGATTGATTGTTAGCGATTCCGGTCGCATCGACTGCTAAGGACATTAGTTCCGTAAGTGTAATGCATGATTTTTCTCGGGACAGGGCGGTGATGTTCTCCCGCTGGACGGCGAGGTACGACGTCGACCTACCATCGGCTAGCGGGGTTTTCCCAACCAGGTATATCCCACCAGCGGGGTACTACCACAGCCGGGACAAGCTCTAAGCTCCCGAACGGTCTTCTAGTGTGTTTGGTAGTGTAGTACGTATTAGTGTGAGTGTAAGTAAGTGCATGAAGAGAGGAAGAGGCATGGGAGGAGAAGATTGCTCGCGATCCGTGGCCCGTTTTTAGGGTACAGCTGCGACATTCGTCTGCTATTAATTGGAGAAACCACGGAAAACTACCGATCAGAGCAGCCGACCAGTAAAATTCTCCTCCAGACTGCGACAACTCCTTCTGACAAGCTAGTTGGGAGGGAGGGTTGAGGGGCAGGTCAGGAGGGGGCGGGGTGTGGTGGGGCGGGGCGGGGCGGGAAGGGGCGGGGCGGGAAGGGGCGAGGCGGGAAGGGGCGGGGCGGGAAGGGGCGTGGCGGGGCGAAGTCGCGGCGGAGAAAGATTCTTGGTGGGTGGGCTGCGCATGGGGAATGCAGCGAACGTGGGTGTCTGGCGGCGGGGTGGGCGTGGTGGGGGTGGCCTGGCAGCGTCGCGACGCCTGGCGCCACAGCGTCGCTGCGCTACGCTTCACAATGCTCGGCAATGCTTTTAACTTTGTAATACAGTTTGCTCTTCAATATTTAGATTTTACGATGTTTATACGTTATCAAAAGTATTTTCAATTACTTCTCGTGAGACATTAGTTTCAATTCAAATATGACGAACATATTCAAATATGTACGTCAGCAATCTGCTCTTAATATTTTCTCGAGAACTACAGTACTCGTTCTAGTAAAGGATACAGATTATTATATTTTATGTATTTTTGAACTGTTCAGGACAGAACTTTCAAGCATCTTCAATGGACCTTATTATTTTCTTTACATACTTTCCAAATACCGAATCAGTAGTCAATCCAAGACTCAACATGTGAATCAGAGTGTACTTCTGTTTAATGATATAATAAACCCCAATACGGTGAACATGAAGAATTTTTAAAAGGTCTTCCTATACCATCTTTGGCGATACGGAGAGTTAGAAATGGTTATGGGCAAAAATCGTTCGTTCATTCAGTTCTTCTCTTGCATCATTATACGTCTTGTTGTAACTTATTTACTTTCATTGGCTTGCTCACATATGGGTGTGAGCATGTCAGTGAAAGTAAATAGAAAAAAATAAATACCATTTTTAATATAGAACATTGTAAAATGACATGTGTAATATTCCTCTCGACACCGACCTCATTTCCGTCTTTGATCGTTGCACACGCTTTGTGTCGGCCGTGACGTCTCTCTCTCTCTCTCTTTCTCCCTCGGCCAGCACCATCTTGTTCAGCTTTGTTGGCGTTTGGCGACTTTTATCTGACTGCTCCGCTCCCAGCACCTCGGCAGCGCTCCCATTCATAGTCCCTTCCGCGCCATCCGTTCTGCGCGCTTCGCCTCGCCTCGCCACGCCCACCCGGCGGCCGCCCCGCGACCTCGCACTTGCCACCCCCGCCGCCGCCACTGCAGCCGCTGGAACGGCCTCGGCGACACTACTGCCCGCGGCACAACTAGCACCAGGACTGACAGTGCTAGACCGTTGTGATCGTCGATTGATTGATTGATCGATCGGTCGATGGATTGATTAACGGAGTGATGTTTCCGGTGATGTTTCCGCTTGATTGATTGATTGTCAACTGCTATGGTTACTAGTTTCATAAGTGTAGTGATTGATTCATTCCCGAACATGGTGGTGTTCCTACCCCACTTGATGGTGAGTTCCTGTGCCAACCTACGTCGGCTAGCGGGAATTTCTCCCCAACTAGGTATCTTCCACCAGCAGGGCACCACCACAGCCGGGACAAGCTCACGAATGGTCTCCAGACATGTGTACTAGTGTAGCGCATTAAGAAGTATGTGTGTGAGAGAAAAGTGAGGGGATAGGACAAGGAAGGGGAAGGAAATATCGTACGGGGTCCTGGCCCGTTTTTTAGGGTACTGCTCCGGCATTCGCCTGGTGCTGATCGGAGAAAGCACGAAAAACTATCGATTAGAGCAGCTGGCTGATAGAATTCTTCTCCAGACGGTGATTGAGCTCGAGCAAGCTATCCAACGAATCTCAAAAATCTTGCCATCGTCGGAACCTGAACTCTAGGACCTCCAGTTACACGCACTGGAGAGACATAATTTGATGATGGAGCCATCTAAGACGGTAAGTGAGCATTGACATCCCTACCGCTGGCTCCACCGACATTTGGACCACCGATAGTTAGACCACTGCCACCGCCATTGGCTACTAACTCGACCACTGCCATCCCAACTACCGTTGTCACAGTTGTCATCGTTAACGCCTTTCATGACTTCACTGCTATCTTTATTATGATAGACATCAGTAATCATCGCCTCTACCTCTACCACATCTTTACTTCACATACACACCATTACACTCACTATCACATTAACCACCATCACATTAATCACACCGCCATCATATACATCATCATCACAAACGTCTCCATCACACACACCACCATACATACACCAACATACCACCAGCACAAAAACCACCATCATACACACTAGCATCACACTCGCCACAAAACACCAGCGTCAGCTATGACCTTTATGACCAGTTATAATCAGTCGTCATTATTCGTCACCCTCGGTAATCGCCATCACTTTCACCTCGATCACAGACATTGTTATCATCATAGTCGCCAACAGTCATCTCCATCACCGCCAACTCCATCACTGGTATGACTGTCACAATCATCGTCACCATCACTACCATCCACATTACCGCGGTCGCCATCACCGCCATTGCGATCACCTGTCTGCGTCACCGCCACTATTACACCCGTATCCACCCCCCGACCTCGCCTCCTCCACTCTCTCGCCCACCCGCCCCTTTCCAATGCACCTCGTTTCGGTCGCCTGGCGGGCGGCCAGCGCGCTGCGGGCCGGGGGCGGCGCCTGTGCGGGCTAGACCCGGGCGGGGCGGGGCCAGGGCGGGCGCAGAGCGGAGGCGCTGCCGCAGCGGAAGCGGAAGCGGCCGCCTGCAAATCGCGCTGCGACACCGCACATCCCCCCACCTCCCGCTTTTATCCCCGTCAGTCCCCCCTTCGGACACCCCGCGGGCCACCAGGGGGATATTGGAATTCCTTCTAGAAAACGGAGCTTCTCAATACAGGCTGCATGGTGATTGATTGCGCCGGACGGTAATTGCCGGCGCTCGGTGGGAATTCAAATGGACGGCGCCGGCGGGAAGTAGTTGGACTGCATACTTAATAGGGTCTTGTGAGTGAGCAAATTTGGAGAAATTGCCCTGCAAACGTCAGCTTTACAATGGAGGTTCTAAGAAACTTAAATGAACGGTCGCTATATGGAATGTGAAGAAAAATGTAATTTCTGGTTATAAACGATAGAAGAGAAACGATGTTTGATGTTCTCTGCATGCAAAATAGTTTTAAAATAATGAAGAAATAAATTTAGCTCTTACAATAAAGCACATTTTGTGTTGGCTGAGTTTATGAATGTACAAGCAAGAATGAAATAATAGACGTTATTTTTGTCAACTGAAAGCTGGGAAAACATTCCCACAATAGAAGTAATGGTAATATGGTTGAAAAGTGTGTGAATGCAATGTACTTCTGAGGTAAAGGGCACTGAATTTATACGGAATACATAGCATTTACGTAATACGAGTTGTGTTACGTAAACATTTAATTGGAACGAAAATAATTTTCTTGTTAATACGTCATTTTTTTGTCAAATAATATAAAGTCCGTAAAAACAATTCAGCTTCTGCATGCCAAAATGCCGTAACCAACATTCTTTCCGAAAACTCATTATACGCAGTATTGTACTTACTGTGGGCTTTTGAATAAAAACGCATCTTTAAACCAAACTTATTTGAAAATATCTTTAGTATATCTAATGATTTCTTTAGCTTAAAACGTACTTCATACATACTTAAGGCCAAACAAAAACATTAGAACATTTTCTCAAAGTAATTAGTTTTTCTCTTCCTGTATTTTGGCATATTCGCAATGGAATTGTGTAAGTAATTAGTTTTTCTCTTACTGTATTTTGGCATATTCGCAGTGGAATTGTGCAAGTACTACTTCTAGTTTTTTGGTTAAAGTAATCAAAATAAACATTTTCAGTGAATGAATGATCAGTACAAGAGTCAACATTTTTTATTTAGAAAATTACAGTATTGTGAAGAAGAGTTATTTTGATATACATTATCTAAAATGTCCAGAATTGTAATAACCATTCACATGCTTTTCTCGCTTCCTACCCGAAACAAAACGACGTTTTTCGCCTCTTTTGATGGCTGTCAATCATCGCTCGCTGGCTTCACGTCTTCATCCACCCACAAAGCTCTTCATTGAACGGCAGCGTCCAATGAAGATTACCAGTCATCGTCATGATGGTGACATGCCAGTCATGAGGCGATAACTTGAGTCATGACCATGTCGATGACTGCCAGTCATCAACTATGCTTCTGCATGTTGACGACGAAAACGTCGATGACGGCGAGGCGGAGGCTCGAGGATGAAATGTGAAACGATAACATTCGCTGTGTATTTAGTGTGTGTTTGGATAGAGGATGGTCCTCTGGAACGGGTAATCATAAATCATCGCACGAAATATTTTTGATGTAAGGAAAATGACTTTACCGTGGACCATGTTTTCTCCGAATTTGTATTTAAACGACGAGAATTTTTATTGATAGTGTAAGTAGGAAATGGTTAAAATAAGTGCCCAAAAATCCTGATTATTTTTCTTTATTCAAATTAGCAATCAATAAAAGAAAAAAATGAAATTTGTGTGTATGAAGAATTATAATCAATTCATGAATACAAATTCATGAAAGAGAGCACCTCATTAATTTGAGCAATGGCGAATTCGACAGACAACCAAAATATTCCATAATTCAGTCTTTCACCCTTTTTATTCTATCCTCGTACTCAAAACAAAAGCGCAGTACGCAACCCGACTTTCTGACGGAGGACGGCCTCCGTCCGCCCACGCCGCCGTTTTAGTGGACGGCGGCGTCCGGACGACGCCGACGACTACGACGACGAGGCTGAGCCTGGACGGCGGAATGTGGAACGATAACTTTCGCTGTGTATTCAGGGTGTGTGCGTGCGGAGGACGGTTCTATAAAACTGGCGACCCATAAAACGAGGCCGTTTTGTGCAGGAAGAAAGTAAACGATGGTGCCAGAGCGGCCTGCGGGCGCCGGATGCGGGGCGGGCTATCGGACGTAATGGAGCGGACGGCCTGGTAACGAAGATGATTTATGTAAGTGTATTTGAGAAATTATGGGATGGATGCCCGAAGACCATGTTAGTTGATTAAAAGAGGGCGGCTGTCAGGGGAAAAAACCTGAAGTATCCATTCTTTATTGATGCCGTTGGCACTCAGTTATGTTGAGAATATCTTCCTTCCACGTGAATTTGTTACGTAATACAATCAATTTTAGTCAGATATATTTTTACCGTTTTAGTGTTCAGAATTTGAATAAGATTAGCTCTAAATGTACAACATCAACAACTTATAATTACGTGTATTTTAAAAAGATATTCAAACTAATATGAATGTTGTTTGTCATTCAATTTATTGTAAGTTTAAGAACATTTTGTAAGACGATGGTATCGTAGTTTATTAATGAAATATTTTTCATCATAGACTCTAGGATGATTCATAGGGAGCGTACTAGCTTCCCTTGCTGTGGTCCCGGGTTTGATTCCCGGTCGAGGCAAAATTGAGTTGTAGCTTTCCTTTCAAGTCGTCCAAGTTTCTGTAGCTGTGTGATGACGAAAAGCTCAAGTAGGCGGATCTTGCTAGTTACAGTGAAGAGAATACGCCATGTTCATCTCATGTCGCTCTTACCTAAACCACGATTGCTCCAGCGTAAGAACGATTCGCTTCGATTCTCCTCTTACGAACTCAAACAGCGGCACATACCTTGCGTTAAAAGCGTTAAAAGGTGTTAAGCTGTAACCACTAAGGTATGGTACCAGACCCCGCCACCGAAGCGGACGGATTCTCACGACACTGGTCGAATATCGTCCCTAGACGCAGGGATTCCTCTCAACCCTAAACCCACGACACTACACATCAAGTCTCCTTAAATTCCACGACCACTTCTCTGCCACCTTTGTCACATCTTCCTGCTTGCCGGCGAGCTTGACTTCCGCGACACTTGTTCCACCTAGGCCGAATTCAGCCGCTGTGTGGAGAAGAATTCTAGTGATCGGCTGCTCTGATCGGTAGTTTTGCGTGGTTTTCCCGATCCTCAGACGAATGCCGAAGCAGTACCCTAACAAATGGGCCGCGCACGATCTTTCCTTCCTCTTCCTAGTTCTATCCTCACCCCTAACTTGTACTCACATGCGCTACATTACCACTCTAATAGAGATATCAGTCACGTGCATTGAGCTTGTACTGGTTGGGGCGATGCCTCGCAGGTCGGGGATACCTGGTTGGGGAAAATCTCCGCAGGCCGACGTAGGTCACCGCCGGATCTCGGGATACTCCGGGGGAAAATTACCGCCACCTCCTGCAATAAAACATGCACTACACATTCTAGACTAATTACCTTAGCAGTTGACGCGCACGGAATCATCACTCAATCAATCCGCGACACTTGCGAAATATGACATTATGCTACTAGGTGGTCTTTCGTCCCCTCCCTCTTCGCCGCAATCCTGGTCCGCATACGTGGTATTTCCGGTTTCTGTTGTTTTGTTCAACCCAGGAAATTTCTTATGCCTACTACAACATGCATACACCAATGCCAGCTCCATCAGTGCCCATCAGCGACGGCAGATTATGCATTATTCATATTTCGAAGTATCGACGTCATTTCAGATCTTTAGAACATTTTTCACAATTAATGCAACGAGCCGGACAACTGTTATTTCAGAATAAGCGGTTGTGAAACGTGGGTAATAGAACATTTTTCACAATTAATGCAACGAGTAGGAAAACTTATTTGAGAAAAAGCGATTGTGAAACGTGTGGAATAAAAAATGGGAGGATGTGAAGCACATCTACGCTCGGTTTTATCTCGCTGTTTCCCGCGGATGCCCTCTTTGCAGACCGTCGTTGACTGGAAGCGCCCAATAAAGTGACGGGCTAGTTCCCTAAACGTCCTGCTTAATCGAGTCAAATTTCAAAGGGTAATCGCACCAGCCGTCATCACTTTACTCCGGCGACAAAAATTAAATAACATCCTCCGCGTCCGTACGGCGTTTCAGCAATTCAAATGCAATTTGCCCCAGGACTGTAACGCGCAGAGAACGGACGGCCACGCAATACGAAGGCCGGTGGACCTAGGCTTGGTGCACTGGGGATGCTGCAATGGGGCAATTTTAGGGATGTCTGGCGTAATGTATTGTTGTATAATCCCAGAGATCTGGAAACTTCTCCATTTGCTCTCTATGAAGTGGAATGTACTGTGAGGCGTGTTTTAATATGGTTCTGCATTTCCCTAAAGTTATCAATTTATTTTATGACAGTCGATTTTGACACCTGATTAAATGACGGAGCGATTCTTTATATGGAGTTCGAAAAATTAAGTTGTTATATACTTACTGACCGCTTTGCGACTGTTTTTCTCTCTTTTTACCTGTTTTATCTGCGTCTTTGAAATGGGTGTATCTGCTATTTGGCATGTTCGAAGTTGACCTGAAGATGGCTTCAAATCTTTGACTTCCATTATATGTGCTGTCACACACGTAAGAAAAGTCTTAGCTACACATTACACGCTGCATTCGTCTCTACTTGGCCGAACGTTGAGATACAATTAGAAATAAAACCATGGTATAATGTAATTCGTCGGACATTTACAGAGAATTCTTTTACCACGAGCGTAACATTGGACACGCGAATCTTCGAAAAGCCAACGCACTTTCCTTTCTAATCATGAATAATTTATTTTATGTCATTTCAATTACTGTATTGTTGAACCAGCCTTGTAATTGAGTCAATGCAGGACGGTGTGTTTCAACAGAAATGTAGAGTAAATTTACTTTATTTTGTAATTTGTTATTGTACGAAAATGTCGACATCAAATCACCAAGCAAACGTAACCCAACAAAAATAGCGTTGGATCCCGTTTGCAAGCTTGTCCCATAATTAGTGATGGTAGAGTTTAGTCCTTTTAAATTTAAAACAATCGCATTTTGAAAACAAGGATATGGCATTTTATAACATTATAAAAATGAAGATATAGCATTTTCTGGAATTTGTTAAGAAAAGTATTATTAAGGGAGGACTATTTGAGGTAAAAAATATTTTGATGCTTATCCGATTTCCCATTAAAATCAGAAAAAAAGGAAAGCTGGTTTAATATTTCGCCATTTGTGAATTTTTTATGAACAATTAAAGAAGAAGAAGCGTGAAAAGTAATTGAGTGTCCGTAGGCTTAGGACATACCTCTTCTCGTGACCTTTTCCGTATAGCGAACTGGGAAAGCTGGGATAACCATTTTTTAAATTGCTCTCATTATTTGTTTTATGATTGATTAATTGACTGTTAGTGATTCCGGGTGCGTCAACTACTGAGGTCATTACTCCCGTAAGTGTAGTGTTTGTTTTTTCATTGGGAGGTGGCGGTCATCTTACCCCACTGATCCAGCGCCGACCTACCGTCGACTAGCGGGATTTTCCCCAACCAGGTATCTCCAACCAGCAAGCCACCGCCCTAGCCGGGACAAGTTCTAGGTCCCCGGCATCCCGGTCTCCCGGCATGTGTGTAGTGTAGTGCATGTTAGTGTAAGTGTGTGTGTAAGGGGTGAGGGCAGGAAAAGGAAGATGAAGGAAAGATCGCGCGCGGTCCATGGCCATTTTGTTAGGGTACTGCTCCAGCATTCGCATGGTGTTGATCGAAGAAACCACGGAAAACTTCTGATCAGAGCAGCCGGCCACTAAAATTCTTCTCCAGACAGCGACTGCATTCGACATAGCTGAAAAGTTAGTGTCGAAAATCCTGCCTCCGTCGGGACTCAAACCTAGGATCTCCCGGTCAGAGGCACTGCAGTTACATCAGTTGATGCACTGAGCCCCCGCTCCCGGTGTCCCTATTTGTTTTATTTCGTTTTGTCTTTTGTCAGTTAAATCTTATTGATAAATTAATAAACACGGCCACTCTCAACTTAAATGGTTTGAAACATCGATGTGTGGTTGATGTCGCATTCCTAGTTACAAAAGAGAACACGAAAGAATCCATAAAAGGCAATTTAAAAATTACATCGTAGATTCTCGACCATTTTGTATTTTGCTGTTAATTTAGCATTTTATCACAGACCGAAAACCTTTAGAAATATACTCCACTAACCGTCAAACAAACAATTACTAATTTGTTTAGCATTTGGTAACATTTCGCATTTTTAGCAATTGTTAAAATCTACTACCTACTCATGGTATGATTTCGCCGTGGTGAGAGAATCGTGCCCCACTGAGTGGCGGCGTGGAAAGGCAGTCCTTGGGTGCGGGAAACTGCGCGGAAGGGATCGCGCGGAGCTGAGCGAGATTTGATGGGACATCGTGACGAACAGATGGGGTGAAGTGCGAGGGCAATGGGCAGAACGGTTTGGTCTGCTCTCGAAACAACTCTCGGAACGAGGGGATGAGGGTAGTGACGAGTCCAAAATGTCTCTTACCCGACACTCGGGAAGAAAAACTGGCACGAAAAGGCTTTTCCAAACAGAAGCGTATCGTGTGGATTAGAAATTGATTTCACTGCATTTGATTTAATATTCAGTTTATTTCTAATAAAACATGTCTAGACGATGAAATAAGTTATGTTTAGTGATCTTACAATAAAGATTAGCGGTATCAAACAGTTTTTTTTAAACGTGTTGCGTATTTTTCGCAACATATCTCTTAGCCTTTTTTAGGGGATTGAGTCTATGTAAATCTGGAGTAATCCTCGGTTAAGACTTTCTTTTGTCTAGTAACCTTGAAGTCAGTCGATGCCTTATATATATATATATATATATATATATATATATATATATATATATATATATATATATATATATATATATATATATATATATATATATATATTAGAGCCAGGTGCTCGTTGAAAATATAATGCATCAATAACACATCAAATAGAAAAGGAATGTTAATAATCTCGTTCCATCGTGTTTAATCAATAGTAAAGCTTCACTCTTCGACGTCGAAAAACACAAGTGTATAGGTTCAGTTAAAAAATCAATTTAAAACGGCGTTATTGTGGGCATCGATGAAATGAAGGGTAGCCCATTGTACGATTTATTTCATGTTTTCGGATACGTCAACTGCTATGGTAATTAATCCCGTAAGACCGTAATTAGTCCATAGACCACGCGCAACCTTTGCTCACTCTTCCTTGTCCTATCCTCTCGTTTTACACACACACTTACATTCACTACCCTACCACACATGCCGGGAGGCCGAAGCTTAGAGCTTGTCCCGGCTGGGGCGGTTTCCCGGTGGTGGGAGATACCCCGCTGGGAGTTGGGGAAAATCCCGCTCGCCGACAGTAGATCGGCACCGGAACTCGCCATCCAGCGGGGGAAGAACACTGTCACCTCCTGAGAAAAAGATACTACACTTACGGGAGTAATGGCCTCGGTAGTTGACGCGTCCGAAATCACTAATAATTAATCAATCGTTAGTCTGTATGTGTAGTGCATGCCTTTATAACGTGAATTTTCTGTTTTCTTCCACCGCTCGGGGTTGAATCCTCATGTGCCCCACCCCTTGAGTTCGTTTGGAAACTGAAATATCATAAGATGAAAACCATTACTTCTTCTTGAAACCTCCACTTCTTCCAGAAACAGTTCATTTAGAGTCTTTTGTAAATACCTCTTTGCAATTGAACTAGAAAGAAGAATAAAAACCTACAAAACTTACGTAAAAATCTTTTTGGTATTATGTCTTAAAACTGCGTAATACGTTCGTATCTTACGTTTTGTTAACTCTCGCATTCTGAAGTTGAATAAACGAGAACTTCCTCTTATTCAAGAAAGGCTCCGCAATATTACCGTCTTCCGTACTTGACATTTGAAGCAAAAAGATGTCTGCAGTTCACGGGAGTATGTTTGTCCAAGGTTAAAGCGGAAATCGTGAATGAGGTTTTACCAACTTTTGGATGCTCGTGGAGAACCGGAGAAAGTTGAAAAGGGAAAAGTCTTCCTGAAGTTGTTTCTTTGATTTGTTAGCCTTTAAACTTCTCTGAAGATGCTTCACATGAGTCATGCATAATTGTGAAGTAAAATGTGGAATACTCATTTTATTTTTTTAAATGAAATATTTTTCGTTTTTAGAGATCCTTTAAATACATGATTTAATGTAACTTTATGACACTTATGACTCACACATACGAGATAAGGAAATTTTAATGTAAAAAAAGTTCAACTGGAAGCAGTTATCATCAAGATCTAATGATAAAATACAATGAGTATTGTTTAGTATTATAATATTGTATCATTATTATTATATTACAAATTTAAAATAATTTACAAATTATAATATACAAATTATAGTATTATCGGAGTTACAGTATTGAAAATGTTAATGTAAAATTGCTATTTGGAAATAAAGAACATACTTCAAATTGCCAAATTGCCAAGCAATCTATTAAGTAAGAGGTATGCTAACCGCTTAGTGAGTTTCATAACAAATATTTGGGCTGTAGCATCCAAGAATGTTGATAAAACTACAAAAATGTTAATTGTGGCTGCTATTAAGCAAGCCTGATACATGGAATTTTCAAATAACAAGAAAACAATTGTAGTTAAAGATTGTTTTTGGCTTGACCATATCCTGGAGCGGCGCGTGTCCTCTTTAATTGGGCGAAGGGCCTCCAGGGGCGCCGCGGGGCGTCGGGACGCCTCCAGGAGCAGGAGGCCTCATTACCAGGCGACAAATTGAAAAATTCCAGGGCGTCGCCGCGGGCGCGGGAGCGTGCGCATGCGCGGTCTCCGAGGTGGGTAGGGACGGCCCTTCCGCCGCGGGCCGGGAGCGTTGCTCTGCGTCGGAGGTCCCACTGGCGAGGGAAGCTATTTTTTTTCTGGGTAAAGTTTTCAACTAGCAATAACCACACCTCAGTAAACCTTCATTGGTTACGGTATTGCCACTGCGCAAAGCTAATTTAAGTTAAGTTAGTAAACGGTTAAGGAAATAAGTCATTTGTCATAGTCAACTGTTAAGTCATAGTACATCAATAAGTCGATAAAATAAAATGAAACTGTCAAAGTAATAAGCACATTAGGGGACAAAGGGAAGTGGGTATCGAAAAGGTAAGGGCAGAGGGGTTGGTGCGGACGATCTTCTGTTGCGCTGTTGGATTTCAGATGCTGAGGAGACCAAACACTGGAAGGAGAATGCGTGACGCCCGCGCCAGAAAATAAATAAATAGTTTTAAAAAGTTGGATAGATTAGCGTGTACTCGGCTTCTGAGGGCAGGTTTTCCCCTTCAGGTTTTTTTTCCTCAGCCGTATTTTATGGTCTCTTTTCCGCGGCTTTGATGCGACGGAGAGACTATTTGGAGTGAATACCAGAATTCGAATGGTTAGAACGCGGTAGGATGTAGGTATTGTAATAGCTTAAAGGCCTTCGGCCTAGCCACATAGAATCAAGTTATCTAATTTGCCTGTAATAATTACCTATTAAATAAAAATAATAATAATATTTTTTTACTTTATCTCCTTACTACCTACGTACTAAAGAGAAAGTTGTAATTGTGCAACAGACATCGGTGATTCTTTTGACAGAAAAACTCTTATTGTTGGGCCCTTTACGAAAAAGTTGATTAATCTTGTTCATATATGTAGTAAATTACTTCATTTACCACGTTGTGTAGCCTGAATCCACGTTTTGTGACACCTTGATATCGAAGAATCGACTGACAACAAGGTGTCTAAAACGTTCAGATGATTTTTTTCCCAAAATTGATATTTTCCGTTTGATTTGAGCAAACGAATGGCTATGGGAATTTGAAGAAGGTATCTTGTTTTTTGCTTTACATGAACCACCAACATTTTCAAGACTTTCTAAAAATGGCTCCAAAGTTTGTAATTAAACTTTGTCCTCAGATAGCTTACAGAACATAAAAAATACTCGTATCACAGTTCCCATTTTTGTTGCACTCTCTGAATTTTCAAAAATTGCAAAAGTTATAAATAATGCGAGTCAAAGTATATGATGTTGTAACACTACTACCTTAAATCTTTCGAAAACTTAATTCTATCTTCGCACTATCCATTTTTTCCCAACATTTTCAACACATTTTAGAAGATAGTATTCTACGATCACCATATAATTTCAGTTCTTATGTCTTGCCTCAGCGTGAAGATTTTCTTTCTCCATTAAATTTATTAACGCATTTTTTCAAGTAACAAAAACAATTTATTTGTACCCGATTTTTTTTAAAGGTGCTTACACACTAATGGAGTTCAGTATGCAACGTATTAATTTTTGTTCTCGACTGTAGAGAGTATACTACTAATACTCATGCTGTTGCCATCTAAATTACACAATTCACAATATCTAACATCATCCACGAGTTATAAATTTCATTAATTATGATGCTCTCCGTTAAACTTGGCAGTCCTCCATCTGAGCAGCATCGAGACACACAATCAATAAACGGCATTTATTTTTCTCACCGCTAGCAATCATTAAACCTTGACAACCAAGTCAAAATACTTTCAACTATCGCAAAGTCTGGTACATTCAGCTATTAATTAGTGATGGATTAAAACTAAGAGTGAAAATACTTATTGTGTCATATTCCTCTTAAAATTCCTACTGATTTCCATTTAATTCATATAAATAATTCGGAAATTGAGTGTTTTTGTTTTACTTACCTTACAAAGGGTGCATAAAAAACTCTTAATCGCTAGATACTTTCATTTGAGGGGCTGATGTCCCTACAAACTTTTCTAGTGCATTAGGATAGTGGATTGTTGGAATGGTCTTCCAACTCGAATGCCGCATCCTTCAAGTTCTAGATTCTAGAACATTTGCGAAGATCGTGAAAGATATGGGATGCGTCTATAGCTGTGGTATTCCGAAAGAAAATATTAAATATCCAAATATATTGATAAAATCAGCGTGAGACAAGAAGACAAGCACCGTACATATTTTTAGGCATCGTGGTTTTTGAACTTGTGAAGTGTGAATAAAATTTGTAAAATGTTTGTTATCGAGTGGCGAATAACAAATATGAATAAAATAAAGAAGAAATGAATAAAGAAGAGGAGTGTGAAAGAAGAGGGAAATAGGAAAAAATCGATGACAAAGACAATATTTATTTGAGGAATGAGATAAAAAACACTTGCACCAATGAAAATAATACGTCATACACTTCTCTGTAGGTTGCCCCATTTAGAAAGAACGAAGAATTCTAAAAACTGCATTACTCGAAAAATACATTTCAGAATTACAGATGTTGAAAATGCATATATTGTTTATCTGAAGGATCATTCATACAAGATTTATAAGAACTGAAAAAACTGAACACTTTTGATTAAAGTGGGTTTTCTTATTGTTTCACCTGCTTATGTGGCCCAGGTTGGAGAAAACCCCGGAAGCCGTCGTGAAGGTCGTCGTCGGATATCACGATGCAGAGGGGGAAGAATACCGCCACTACCTAGATAAAAAATGCACTAAACTTACGGGAATAAAGAGATTAGATCTTCATGTGCCCATAAGCACTATTCAATTAATGAAGTTTCATGAAATGTCTATGAGACATGTAAGAGTGTAGTCGTGTCCTTAACTTTAAATTTCAATAGGAGACAAATAACAGTGAAGAAATGCAACAAAATAAATATTTAACATCGTAAAGAATTTATTAATAGAAAATAATACGAATTATTTGCCATTATTCTGAGTTACGTTGTATGTTTCATCTTTCTTCTGAAAATTTATAGAATCTGACTTTTTATGCAGACAGATAGTCTATAATTATGATAACTCTTGTCAACTTAGCAAGCCCTTAATCATTCTTATTAATTTGTCGTTTGAGTGTCTGGTCAACTTGATGGCAAGATAAAGATAGGAATTTGGTATGATAAAATAAGATAAAATTGGCCTATCCGGTGGCCGAGATTGGTAAGACAAGTGTCTTAGCGATCTCGGACCGAAGGGTCGCGGGTTGAGTCCCGTCTCGGGCATGGATGCGTTGTGTTCGTCCTTTCACCCCTTATCACCACCATATCGTTTCATCTTCACAGTTACCATACCTTTAACTCCAATAGTGGTCGCCAATGACCTAGATGTTGATGCGACCTTAAATAACAGAAAAAGATTGAAATATACATATTATGTAAAACACATATGACTATTAACCGCCTGATTAAAGTATTTATGCTCAAACAAATAGAAAAAAGTGTTTAACTGAACAATTCAATGTTTTAATCCGGTGGATGCCGTACACCGGCCATTAAATTCGTATAAAGCGTTTATCAATTTAATTTCATATTATTCATATTATATAACTTCATAAAACCCATTATTCCGTAAATACTTCAAATAACGTACGAAATATTTTTGATTATGCTCTTTGGGTGTGTTTTTGTCAAACGTTTCATATCTGTAAGCACTATCTTGTAACATGAAAAAATGACAAATTTTGTTTATGAGATAAGTGATGACGAAAAAACAAGCATTCTCTTCATATTACTGCGCGCTCTAAAATAATATTCGACCCTTATCCTTTCTTCTTGTACCTTCTTTCTTTGCCCTCTTCTCTCCAGATGAGAATGTAGCTCATCACTAAAGCTGTGACCTTTCCTTGATCACGGAACTCCTGACACTACTAAGGACTCCGGTGATATCCTTTATGACATTTTTAGTCTCGACAGAAATATCCACTTTCCAGGAAAGAAAATGATAACAACGAGAGCATCGTGAATGTGATTTGTCAAGGTGCAAGTAGTAATTCTTTTAACCTCTAGAGACCTGAATTAGTTTGTTAGTGAAAATATTTTTCTTGCTGTTATTCCGTATTTTATTTGAATTTTACCTAAAAAAGATTCGAAATGTACATGAAAAATTATGGATTTGTGTCTGAAGAGGTTAAAACAAATTTAACAGCATTAATATGGCAATTTTAATAAATTTAACAGTTCTATACAGAGTATTGACACATACTTTGCTTCACCATTTTTTGTCATTTTGCAATGTCCTGCATCCCTCAATGCGAAAGAAAGTGAAACAAAAAATTCTAAAACAAATGTGCAGTTTTAGCATCATTAGGTTTGTAAATTCTTTGCTATGTGAGTATTGTTACATGAGTATTATTGTTATACAAGTAAATGTTGCCATTCAATGTCCTCAAATAATGTGAGTAAATGTTTGAAAATTCCTCTCCGTTTTCATTTCGATCAAATTTCAAATATCTGAGATCCCCACTTTACGCCCTAAGAAATTGTCACCCAGGTTCTGTGTTCTTGGATATACAATCAGCAAAACAAAATAAAATTCATAAACAGAAATTTATTGATAATTTAGTGAAATGTTTTTAAATTGTAAAACAATGTGTTTCTTCTTTTAAATATATAATAAGTGTTAAATTTGTTTACCGACAGACAAATGTTAGAATAAGTTATTTTTGAAATGTATGAAGATGAATTGTTAAATATAAAAAATGTGGGAAAACAGAAATTATTTAAAAAACATTCATTTACCTTCTTTTAAATGTTTAAAGGAATAGGGTCAATGCAAATCGTTTCTTCAGCAAACTTAATAGCACGTGAAAATTTATAGCAACTGCGCATATACTGGTACGAGATAAAGTATTTGCATTCTGTTTACCCGGTTGTCACATTTAAAGATATGTGTTCTGAGAATTCTAGTCATGTGGTTTTCTAATAACATTCCATTTGCATTATATTTATTGTTGCAACTTCAACATGATAATATACCGACTTAGGCGCCTCAGGGCTTTAACGGATGTCACTGCAGTGCCTTTGATTGTGTGGCGTCGTGATAGCGAAATGACTACACAGACACGAGCTCTAGTTACAGTATTTATTTACAGAATATTATACAGTATTTACAGCTCTGGGGTTACGTTCGCAATCTACCTCCGCGACTCCACGCACACTGCTCCCATATCCCGGCTAGTGCATCCTCCACCCAGACGCTTTACTGCGCCGGTGTCCTGACACCCGGTGCTACGCACTCGCAGTGTCCAAGGAATGCACTACTGCCAACGGGCCGCAGTTGCGTCCGCACGCGAGGCGATCTCTCAACGAACTCCTCTTTCCGGCCAGCTAGCTTCTGGCGGTCATGTCCCCCCACCCCCTAGCTTCTCTGCACATGCGGGTGGCTCTGGGACCATATGGCCAGCCAGCCTCCCCTGACCGCCGGCGGGGGGTCAGGACACTTTGCCCGGCCGACTTGCGTCCCGGAGTGTTAATGGCTCCCTTTTCAGTTGACAAAAGCTACTAACAGTCTTTGTGCTAGCCGACCGGACGTCCTCCCCTCTGCTCGCCATCTTTGACACTTTCTAAAGATGTTCGAAGCTCTGGCCGCCATGTGGTGACGTTACAATTGGCTTCCTTGCAGTGCCCTAGGTTTCGAATCCCAACGATGGCAGGATTTCCGACACTAGTTAGATAGCCGGGTCGAAATCAGTCGCTGTTAGGAGGAGAGATCTAGTGGCCGGTTGCTCTGATCGGTAGTTTTCCATGGTCTCTCATCAGGCGAATTCCCGAGCAGTACCCTAACAAACGGGCCACGAACCGAACGTGATATTCCTTCCCAATCCTTGTCCTATCTTACCTCTTACTTACACTTACATGAACTACACTTACACAAACATGTTGGGGCACTAGTTGGGAGCTTGTGATGCTGATGGGAGGCACCTAATTGAAGAAGCCCACCCATCCTAGCCGACGTGTAGGTTGGCGCCGGATCTCACTATCCTGCAGGGGAAGGTCACCACCACCTCCCGCGATAAAACGTGTACATCACTTACAGGTCTAATGACCTTAGCAGTTGACACGCTCGGAAACATAACTTGCTAAACGTAACGCGCTCGGAAATTAACAATAAACACTATTATAGTGTTGATTGACTTAATCAGTCAATCAGCACTATAATACTATTTCCCCATAGCGCCGGTGCGGATATTCAAGGTCGCTAGTGACGGTCAGGGTTTGTAATACCGCGAGTTCGATTCGTTGATTGATTGATTGATTTTTTCGTGTTTCCGGGCGCGTCAACTACGGTGGTCATTAGTCCCATTAGTGTAGTGCATGTTGTTGTTTTTTTCCGGGAGATGGCGGTAATCGTACCCCGCTGGATGGCGAGATCCGGCGCCAACCTACCGTCGGCTAGTGGGGTTTCTCCCTAACCAAGACTCTCCCACCAGCGGGGCTCCGCCCCAGCCGGGACAAGCTCTAAGCTCCCGACCGGTCTCCCGAAATATGTGATAGTGTAGTGCATGTTAGTGTAAGTGTGTGTGTGTAAGGGGAGAGGATAGGACAAGGAAGAGGAAGGACAGATCGCGCGCGGTCCGTGGCCCGTTTTGTAGGGTACTGCTCCGGCATTCACCTGGTGTTGATCGGAGAAACCACGGAAAACTACCGATCAGAGCAGCCGGCCGCTAGAGTTCTCCTCCAGACAGCGACGGAATTCGACCTAGCTGAAAAGCTAGTGTCGAAAATCTTGCCGCCGTCAGTACTCGAACCTAGGACCTCCCCGGTCAGAGGCGCTGCAGTGACATCAGTTGATGCACTGAGCTACCGCTCCCGGTAGTTCGATTCGTATTCGTGAATAGATGATTACCAGTGTGCTCTGGCATGGTGGGCTTTAGTACGCATCACCTGCCAACATCATTCCATCTTTCGAGTACTGCCTTTGAGCCTTTGTATTTTGTGAATATTCCTACATTTTGTGAAATAAAAAGCAAACTATCTCTTATCATCCCACCTGGCGAGCGCTGGAAGCTGAGTAGCCGCTGGTAGCCGCGCCCGCCGCTGTGGTAAAGTTGGAAGATGTTAGGGATTCCGGATTGTTAGGTTTAGGCGCATCAACTGCTAAGATCATTAGTCCTGTAAGTGTAGAGCATGTTTTTTTTTATCGGGAGATGGCGGTTATCTTCCCTCTGGATGGTGAGATTTGCTGCTGATCTACCGACGACAAGCAGGGTTTTCCCAACCAAGTATCTCCCACCAGCAGGCACCACTCCAGCCGCAGCAAGCTCTAAGTTCCCGACCGGTCTTCCAGCATGTGTGGTAGTGGAGTGAATGTAAGCGTAAGTGTGTAAGGGGTGAATATAGGTCAAAGAAGGGGAAGGAAAGATTGTAGTTGTAGTAGACAGGTACATACGCTGATAGAGACCGGAGATTTTATTTTAAGGGAAAAAGGTCATAGAAATTTTTGTTTCAAATAAGGAGACTGAAAAGTGATATGTAAAGACCGGATTTTTGTGCAATAAAAACACCAAAACGTGCAAAAACATGCAATAAAAATATCAAAACTTTGCCAAACTGTGTTATGTAACCCCAAAAAACTCCTGTTAATCCACTTTTTAATTTAATTTACGTTTCTGATATGAAATTGAAGGTGAATGCAATATGATTTTAGTGTTTTTATTTTAATTAAATTTCTTCATATTTTTTAAAGAAATTGACAAAAAATCGTCGTTGAATAAAGAATTTGAAATATTCAGTAAACAATTTTTTATAGAATTAAAGAAAAGGGTTCCACATTTCCAAGTGCAGCCGGGAAAGGATAACCACAAAGAATTTGCTAAGGAGGAAATGTGTTCAGCGTTCCATTTAATTAATATTACGGAGAGGCTCACTTTCTAGGTAGTGTATGGAAAAATTTGTGAAAGGATCCACAGTCGCGTTCGTTCAAAACGGAGAAAGTTACTCCACGTAATGAATGGATAAGAGATGGTATGGAATGTCAGTGGTGGTAGTGCGCCTAGTGAAGCGAGCGTGCATAATCGCTCACAGCGGCCGATCGATCACCAGCGCTCTCTTGCTACACATCTCCTGCTCATTCTCTTCCTCCTGCTCCTCCTCTTCCTCTTAATTCTACAACAACAACAACAATAACAACAACATCTACTATTACAACTACTGCTACTGTTACTATTCCTGCTATTACTATTGCTACTGCTGCTGCAACTGCTGCTGCTGCTACTACTACTACTATTACTACTACCACTTCTACTACCACTTATCTCCTTGGTAGAAAAGTATAGAAAGCTTTTACTACAACTACCTCTCTCTTTAGTGCTAAGTACTGTATGTAACTACTATTCACCTGGGTCTTATGGATACTGTCGACCATTATTGCTGGTTTGTAAACATTCCATTTTTTTCCGCGCAACTGATGTTACCGGGCAGAACATTGCCACCTCAGTACATCTCACTCCCTCTTTATGCCCTTTTTAATCGGGCTAAATGATCTAAGTTTCATATTGACTCGTGGTAGGAGCGATTCCTAACATGATTAGATTTAATCTAAATGGACGACCCAGTTGGTGTTTTGGTCGGCGGCAAACAAGAGAGGACACGCAACCTAGTTCAGGCCAAAAGCTTTGTGGAGAGCCATGTGTTTAATGCAATTGGCATTGGAAGTGGTCGGAAAAGGGAAGGTTGAAGGTTAGAAAGCATACCAAGGAACGGGACGGAGAATAAAATGAACTGAAAGGTCAAAGGGGGGTCAAAGAGTGACGTAAATAAAATGGTTATCTGAGACAAGGACTGACTCCGGAATCTTTAACAAATTGAAAAGCAAAGCAGTTATAAAAAAGTACCTTGTGATGTCTGCTTGTGCGTACTTTATGCGTTTTATTTCTAGATTTTAAAAAATTAGCTCTTATAATATTCATGAATTTTAAGAGCTTTGAGCATAAGAGCATATTATTTGCGTAGGATGTAAATCTGAGATAAAGAAGCTTTACACTGAAGTTACATGATTGTGCTGTACATTTCCACGTTCAAATTGAAAGAAAATATGGAAAGTACTCGTGAGTCATATTTAAATTATTAGGCACCAGATTCGGAGTCAATGTTTCCTAAGAACTGAAGGAGCGACGTACAATATGTGTACACGAAAATCACATGAGAATAGATGTAGAAATGATGCTAGAGATGAAGGAAGTTTATGGAGAGTTTCATTGAAGATAATTTTTATTTAATTTCGTTTTTACTTCTCTGAATTTTGGTTAAGTTTCGCCATTATTAAGTTTATTGTTCATTTCTCATCTGAAAAAAAAATTGAATAATTTGTAGAGGAGTTTTGACGTATTGTTGAGTGAAAACGAAATGTCTGTCATACATGTAAGGTCTTAAATAAATGAACGTAATGTGTGAAAACGTTTCAGGCATGGAAAGTTAATCTTAGCAAAGATGCCAGAAGATTGGTGAAAAAGTAAAGAAACACTTTTAAAAGAAAAAAAGCTTACGAACTACAAGAGATCTCATCGTGGGGCCGTTAAAAAGAGATAGAAGGAAGGAGTGACTAAAGTGCGAAAGGAAAGGGTGATTCGCGTGCTTTCAAAGGGAGTTAACAGAGCAACGGAAGTGGACAAATGGAGAAGAATTCATAAAATGAAAAGGGCAAGACATTTTATTTCTTTGCATTTTTCACTTAATAAGATATTCTCCTGACTAATGTATCATACTAAAACACATCATTGTGGAACATAGTTATGAAACAAAGATAAAGGATATTTTGACCATTCAGAAACCCCATGGAACAGTGAATATCATTTTGAATCGCGCGCCACTGGTCGCGACGATGTAGAAACGGGGCCATACCCTCGGAACATGGAATAGACCCCACTGATAAACATTCGTGAATACACCCGGCTAAATTCATGTTACGCTTGAATAAACTGATAATTAGCGAAGAAGAATATGTCGTCACGAGAGGGCTACAGCCCAAGGGCAAGCCACGGCCGAAGAAAGAAACCCTTTTTTTTTTTCGTTGTTGTTTTCGTTCTGGCTACGACTAGATTAAAGTGTAACCATGCATGTACGAGAGAAGAACGATACAAACCTTTACATTCGCCCAATAAAAAGTAGGCAACCTTGTAGATACACACGGTAAAACCTCTAAAGAAGTAAAGAACTTCACTCATCAATCTCATCGAAACTTCACTAACAGAAATGAAATCGAACATCGTCATTGAACCGTAGTCGCAAAAAGGTTTACATTCTTTTATAACGGCGCGAATTATAAGACTCGACTAAAATTCTAACGTTTCGCAAACGAAGGTGACGTGTATCGCTTATTAAAGTATGAGAAGTTTACGTGTTCCTGTAGATAGCAATTAGAGATTTGTTTTCAACTAGTAGTTACAGTAAGGGTACTAAAGCTTGTATGTTTTTATTGTAATAAAATATGGGTTAAATTATAACGTATGTAATTGATGTAAATGGTCAAATTATTTAAGGATTGAAAATGTATACTTTAACGTTAACAGTATACATGAGTTCTTCAAAAAATAAATAGATATAAAATAAATGAAACAAAGGGGGAGAGGAAGAGAGAGGAGGAAAGGGTGACGAAGCGTTACAGAAAATAGGGAGAAAGAAAAGGGAAAAGGTGGAGGAGAAGAGAGAAAGAAAGGGGAAGAAAGAGAGACAAAAGAGAGGAAGAGAGAGAGAGAAAAGGGGAAGAAAGGGAGAGAGAAACAGAGGGAAGACGATTAAAAAAGAAAAAGGGTGAGAAGAAAGAAAGCTTTACGAAAAACTAAGTATAGTTGCGTGGAGACTCTGGAGCCCAGGCGAACGAGAAGCAGCGGAGGTAAGGAAGGACGCGAGGAACGCGGGACGGGGTGGGCGCGGGCGGGGCGGGGCGGTTGGGGCGGTTGGGGCGGGGGTGTGGGTGAAGCGGAGCATGACGAGGGGCGGGCGCGGGCGGGGGCGGGGGAGGGGGGCAGTCCATTCAGGGGCAAAGTGACGGCCGGACGCGGCTTCGGCCTTTCAAGCAACGTCCAACCCAACCCAACCCCACACAGCCCGGGCCAGCCCTGCGCGCTCTATTTGCGAGCCAGCCCACTTCCTGGCGCCCTTTCGCCGCGGACACCAGGCCCTTCGAAGAGCCCTTCGCAAATAAAATGGACACCAGGGGAGCGGAGCGCTTTCACTGCCGGCAACCCATCGCACAAATAATTCTCATATTTTATAAATAAACTTCTCTGTTGGCAATTAAAATGGCGGATGAAAGAAATATGAAAAATCTCCTCAAATATTGATAGTTTACCGCTGCCGCATTGGGGCATTGAATCTTTGATGAATGTCTTTATTTATTTATGTTTGTGAAACATTGACTGTAAAACGTATTAATATATTTTGCAAAGATACTGAATAATGCCAAAAGATAGTAGAAATTTCATCATGAAAATAGTTGCACTTCTCACTTTACTTCATGTCATATAATCACATAATATTGTAGGTTAATGTCTGGAAAAGTTTAGATCATTACAAATATTCACCAACATATCACATACAACTTGCTTATTTTTCACATAAAGGTTGTGCATTAATCAATCATTGCCGTAATAATAATAATAATAATAATAATAATAATAATAATAATAATAATAATATATCCCTATTATTACTATAATTTTATCATAATTATAAAAAATTGTCCCTGCGGTCAAGAAACTCAAGTAGAATGAGGAAAGGTGAGAGAAGATTTCCCGATGTTGGGACTGGGATTTCTACTGACAAGTCAGATACATTCGTTTTTCCAGGTTCCAGTTTTTGTAAGTTTGAAAACTCTTAAACTAATGTCAATTCTCGCTGCAAATTAATTCAAAAAACCTAAAATGATTTCCCTAACTAAGTGCTGGAATTACTATTATATCATTATTATTATTATTATTATTATTATTATTATTATTATTATTATTATTATTATTACTATTATTATTATTATTATTCATGTGAAATAGTGTGAATACGTGGACTGTACTGACATTTAAAATAAGCTGATGGCGTAATCATTTCAAGCAGACTTTGACACAGCTCATCCAGGCAACCGAGAGCATTGCCATTCAAAATAAGAAGTTCCTCAAATTGCAAATGAGATAAGAAATGAACCAATGCGAAGTTTCTCGGGAGTAATCAAACAACAGACGTGGCTGGAAGGAAACGCAAAGACAAAAGAAGAGCTCCGATTGAATGGGTCTGTTGGACCGTGAAAGAAATGGTCGTCCGAAAGACGTCTTCTGGACTCCGTCGGCCGTCATCTCCATTCTCGACACTCCCGACCACTTCAGATACCCTCTTCAGTTCAGTGCGCAGAAATAGAACCAACGTCATGTTCACCGAACTGAACCCCAAATGTTGGTTTTTTAGAGCTTTTACCCAGCCGACAGCCGTTCACCATTTACGTCCCGAAGGGACGCGTATTCGATACACTGGACACAAACACACTTGCGGGCTCCTCTGATCTGTGGTCAGCAGAACGCGAGGCCCTCCGCGACAACACATTCATGAGAGACAAGGGACAAACAACCATGCCCAAGGCGGGACTCGAACCCGCGACCATTCGGACCGAAGCGCTGAGTCAGTACACGCTTATAGTCACCTCGGCCAGGTTGGCAAAAAAGGTTTAAATCTATTTTTGCGACACCTAGTAATAAGAACTGTGCATGGAGGTGACTTGAAGTGTTAGTATCGGTCTGCTCGAATTTTTATGACTAGAATCAGGGATCAATGATTGGTCAATCCATGTAGAATAATTGACGGTAAGTTCTGGACAAGTTTTATCGGCGTTCCTCTGCCTCCCATTCCATCATTACTCTCTCATTTATCCATCCATCACCTCCTACCTATCTTCTCATACACCTCAGAGTAGGCCGAAAGGCATTGTTATGGAAATCCTTTGCTGTCTTCTCTACTATATACAATACGCTGTGGAGACCTGACGGTTATTGACAATTTAAAAAAAGTCCACAAAATCCTGAGAGTGTGCTACTGCTGAATAGGGAATTACTTCTTGTTCTGCATTGAACTGATTTAAGACGAAAATCTAGTGATTCTACAACACCGCATACTTTCTCGCTGTTTTATTACGGGTTTGCAATACTACACTACCAGATGAAATTCCAAAGTGTTTCCAATCAGCATTTCTATGGCATTGTCCCAAGATTCGAACTTAGGGTCATAGAGTTACCATATACTTTGCCACTACCCCATGTAAGTTGATCGGCCCTACTCACTTTTGCAGACGCTTAAAAACAAATGATCTCTCTCATCATTTCTAACTCATACAATTTTCGAAATTACAGAGAGTTCGCCAAAAATGGGACCCACACCACTTTTTTGCCGTACTTCTATATATTTAAAGTCGATGTATTTCTCGATGTTATGTATTAGTCGATGTAAATTTCGATGCATTTAAAGAAAAACATTTCGAGCAGTTTTTGAGAAAATAATTTCTTAAAAACAGGTTGTATGTCATGTAAAATTGCGCGAAAACTACTCATACTTTCGAAAAAATGTACGTATCTTATTTCAAGATACGTCTTTAACCAACAGATTATATTAAAGAAAAAATCGGTATCAAGACCATTGTACAAATTGTATACAAGTTGTAGAAACACGCCGAAGAAATGTCACCTTTTGCGATTAGGAAATGCAGGATGCCGAAATGCGATGCAGGAAAATTAAGGAGGCAAATGTGAGTCAAATGAACTGGGAGAGACAAAGTGTAACCCGAATTATGTTTTAAGAAGTATTCTGCAAAATGAGATCTTTTTGAACTTTCTATCACACTTTTGTAGATCGGTATTTGTAGATTTTTTCTGATTTTTACACTCCTTAGCATTAGTGGTATGAAAACTGCAGAAACTCAAAATCTGTATAAAATGAAATTGAAGGAAAATGGCAGAAGAAGACACACGATCAAATTAAAATGACTTTGATTTTCTGAGCAATTTTATATCAACAATTGCTAATTTTAGCAATATTAGAATGCTTTCTCTTGCTCAATGCCGGTTCTAAAACGCTGTAACTCTCAGTTCAGGAGCTGAACTTCAAAGTTGGGGTCTATTATGAAGTAATTTCCACTTTTAAAATAAATATTTAAAAAGCGCGGAGTTTTCACAAGGGTGACATTTGAATGGGTGAATAAAGCGACATTTTGATTCTCTTTTGTTTATTGAAATTAATGCGATAATACCTCTAAATAAATTCTAAGAGTAAAAAATTCTTCACATGCCTGAAGTGTGAATCTTAAGCGTCGACCCCCGTATGTCTTAAAATCGTTAATCTTCCAGTGTAAGTTATTACGATACCTCAAATCTAGTTTGCACTTTTGTAAGTGTTATAAATAAATTGAAGGTAGCGTTATGAAGAATTACCTACATGTAAATTGTAAAGGAAACAGTATCTTTGGAAAAAAGTTATGATAAATCGTTCAAAAAACAGGAGAGAAAGGTACATCATTCATTAATTCAATGTTTCGTGCGCAAATATGATTTTTTCGAGAAAATGTTCTAGGAAATACGACGAAATATGTGCTTTGATATTCCATCTGGAACGTTCATCTCTTTCTCTCTCTCTCTCTCTCTCTCTCTCTCTCTCTCTCTCTCTCTCTCTCTCTCTCTCTCTCTCTCTCTCGCTCTCTCTCTCTCTCTCTCTCTCTCTCTCTCTCTCTCTCTCTCTCTCTCTCTCTGTACGCTCACACTGAATACCACACTCTGCGCAGCAGTCTCTCCGTGGAGTTTAACTTCAAGACTCCGCCCAACCTTCAGAGAAAAGTTGAGACAGGAACAGAGAAGGCAGAAAGCGAGGATTGATAACAAGCATAAATAATTTTGAATGAAGAAACAATCTAATAATTTTGTCGTGTAAGTAAAATTTTAAAAAAGGATTTTCTAATATTTAGAAATTTCAGTTTTTTTTTACTTCTGAAATACTCTTAGGAAGTTTGTGTAATGTTTATTCAAAACTGGTTCATCGTGGTTGGTCTGAAACCACAATCTTGACCACTGGGCGGTCGTTGTGTCCCGCTGTTCCTCCACGGCTGCCTCCTCGGCGTCCTAACCTCTCCCGGGGCGGTCTTCTGATCGAGTCTGCTAACTTCGTGGCCTGCTGCGTTGCGCCTCTGGCGATGGAAGAGGTGAGGGGCGGGGCGACGCGGGCGGGGCGGCAGGAGTGGGCGGGGCGAAGGTAGCCAACTCTGTTTCCTAGAGTGCTGGTCTCGGAATTCTCACGGGGACCCGCGTTAACCGCACTGTACCGTGCCAGCAAACAATTCGAGTTAAGGTAAGCAATATTCTGGGATTCAGGGAAAAGTGCTTAAATTATTGTTGTGTTTAGAGCTGACACAGTTAGCTATTAATAATGTTCCACTTACCTGAACGAAATTTTAGGAATATCTTCTGAAGTGTGTTTACTGATGTGGTTTTTTAACATTTCGAAATGAATTTAAATATTTTGCGATATGACCTTTGATGTAAACATTAGATAACTGTCGGCGTAATTCAGTGAATGTTATAAATTTAAAATAATAAATAGCATGGAATTTATTTCTTTGTTTGTTGAAATACGTTATAGACTAAAATTACAACAAAATCTTAGTGCAGAATTTTATTTTTCTAGTGAATCCATGAATTAGTCCAATGAAGTTCTCAGTTAACTGAGAGCACACGTTAGCAAATATTAAAGTTTTACTTTCTAAATAACAAATTTATATAAGGATGTCGGGTTGATATATGGCTAGTATGTTTTTTGGAAATTTGTTATTTCAAACATTTATTTACCAATGATTTGCCTTCATTAGAACATGTAAATTCTCGTATAAAATAGAATAACAAATATTTGTTTAAAAGAAACCAACTAGAATCTTAGAGAAAAATGTATTTACATAAACATTCTGGAAGAAAGATATTTTTTCCAAACACTGAATTGCAAGTTCTCAAGTTACAGTCGTGAGTAACATAAATTATGACTCACAGCAAAAGTTGTTTATTTATTGGTTCTGTTACTCTTCTTGTTTCACTTCACATTAATCATTTTCAACAAACCCTTGTGACAAGTGTATTTTGTTCTTTTTTCCCAAAGTTGTGAGTTTTCCATATTTTGAACTTCCGAAGTTGGAGGACGTCCTTTACAGTGTAGTCAAGATTTTCCAAGAGGCAAGAGTTAATGAAAATTCTTTCGAAACTTTTAATAATATTTTTAAGTGACATTTCTCATCACGATATTTCTCCTTTGTTTCCATAGTCACCCTACAACAATTTAGCTTGATGTATTGTGTGATTATAAGTAATTCAATTGACGCTTTAATCGTAAAGATCTTGAAAATGAAGAGATTCTAAGTTAATGGCTCCACTCATCATCTCTTTTTAGTCCCGCTTCTATATGTATTTCAAACTTGAGAACTTGGCAAACCCAGTTAAGCGCAATGGCAAAATTCATTTCAATCCACTAATTTATTTCTCTCTCTACTTTCTTTTACGTCTCTTTTTATTTCTCTCAGTTTTCAACCCCACGGTTGTCTTACTGCTATTACCTCAACAGGCTACTAATAATCACCACTACTTATTGTCAGCTTAACCATAAATATTGAGTGTATCGCCCATAACTTCAATCACTTTCACCGAAATACGTGTTATCTTTTGTTGTCTCATAATTTATCATCTCCCTGCAAATATGACCATTAGTGTCTCACAATTTGTATTTACCTACAATGCATCCAAAACGTCTCGACAGTCTGAGATCTCATTCTCATCGACACCAACCTCAACATCACCATCGAAGGCACTGAAACAACAATCATGTTTCTCTGTCCCAACTCCCCCGTAGGTTTGCTTTTATTTTAGTTTTTTCTCGAAAGAGTGGGTTCTCATGTAAAAGCATCCCTCTCTATCACGCTTTTTCGTATTCTCAGAAAACTCTTGCATACCTTCACTCCTTTCTATCTCGTCCGTACCAAATCTTTCTCCTTAAAATGATGTCGATGTTTGCTTACACACTAAGTCATCAATTTAATCTCTAATCACATCAACTTCATTGGGTCATGACTTCCTTCCCGATTATTTGGAAATACTGGCACACTTACCTACTTATATCATTGCTCGCTCCAAGAACTTCCATACAGTGAGTTTTTTTATTCGAAGCTTCATCTCTTTTCATTTTCACGTAACGCGTGCACTTTTTTATAAGCAACCTCCATTTTCTTTCCAAACGCAGTAATTTCTTAATGGTCCTTAAAAAATTGCTCACCATAAATGGAATGAAAAATGCTACGTGGATTAAACCTGAAACGTTTTCTAAATCTCACTCCCATAGAGAGAGAAAGGGAATCGTATTATGATTTTTTTACGGATAAAGCAAATTCAATTATTCTTTAAGTATTTGTCCGACACCAATCGTGAAATATTTTACACAAATGCAGTTGTATTAAACTCCAACGTGAAATTAGTTGGCAAATCAAAGAAACCACTGTAGGAGAATTGTCATTCACATCACAATATAGTACGAAATAAGATTCCAAATGTGTAATAATTGAGGAAAAATAACACGCCCACGAACACTTTTCACTAGTTCTAGAGGGGGTTTATAATTCAATTTCTCTTTATAAATCATGTACCTACTCACTCCGTCTCTGACGCAGGTTGTTCAGAACCTCTAGTACCCTTAAGATACCACTTAGTTGCGTCAACTAGGCCTTCTATTCAATATTATATTGTTTTATTTATAGATATTGCCACTAAACTAAAAAGAAAAGATATTAAATTCTGTCATAAAATAACCTAAAAATACATTTTGTGTTGTAAATTTTGTAACTAAAACAAATTCTACGTTCGAATGAGATCAAGTCAATAGCTGCAAATATGGTTTTAAAGCCTTCGTATTTTAAAGCCTATGGATTTTATTTTCAAGAAGAAATACATTGGATCTAAACAATTTATATTTAAATTTTGTTATCAAAAGACGATACTTACGAGTTAATACCAATTATTTTATATGAATGAATTATTAATTCACATACATTATGGAATGAATTACGAAAGAATAATGGATTACGAATCTATGCTTCTGATTATCTTTTACCTGCTTCCGTGAATCTCATTACATATTAACAAGAATATGTGGCATTCAGGCACCCGTAGTCGCCCAGTTGACTGGCCAGCTTTCGGCCATTTGCTTGCCAAGCAAAGGCCCGCCATTTGTCTCGGTCCTCTGACGTTTCAGCCAAGATTTACGTGGCCGATAAAGGACGTGCATCATCGCCGCGCTTTGCCGCTCGTTGCGCGGCAGAAGCATCGGCGAAGGCAAGCCATTCCAATTTATCACGACGACACGATGCCCGCGCGGAAGTATGAGGTTCATCACCAGGGAGAAAATGCGAAGACGGGCCGGGATAAAATACTCCAAAACTCGAAGACTAGGTCAGACAAGCAATCCAATACGCCCCATGAACTATGCTCATGTTACGACTAAATAATAATTATTTGAGAAATAAGTATTATAAGACATTACAATAAGGAATTGGATAATTGAAATTTGAATTGATTGAATGAATCATCATTGTTTTCGGGCACGTCAACTGGTATGATCATTAGTCCCGTTTGTGTAGTGAATGCTTTGTCGCGGGAGGTGGTTATGTTCTCCCGCCGCTGGATTGTGAAATTCAGCGCCGACCTACACATCGGCTTGCGGAAGATTTCCCTTTCATTATATAGATCCGTCAAGTGAAGGTCAAACTACAAAATATACATGGTATCTCACTGCTTAACCCTGTGGCCGCTGGAAACGGGGATTATTTACACACGTCTGATAGAAAATCAGTCGGTTCTGCGAAAAAAATGGTCGCTACTAAAGGTGACCACTTAATCGAAGTGGCCATTTGAGCAGAGTTCAGTGTATGTTAATGAAGGTGGGCGTTTCAACGGATGGAAAGAAAATTTTAATTGTTAGTTTAATACAAAGTTATTGGAACTCACACTTGAATACATTACAAATAACTATAAACCAACAAAAAATAAATTTTAAATTCACCCCAAATGAAAATATGCTTTGTAAGAAAACCTCAAAGGCGTCTGCATACTTCTTTCCCTCCAATAAAGATCTTGGTTGCGCCATGTCGCATCTCCCATGAAAATGTGAGGAAAGAAACATGAGAAGTCGCACTAAAGTCCATAACAAAATTAAAAAAGACCAGAAAGCAAGCTTTCTCTTGCCAACCGGAATTCGATTCGACCCCCCACTTGTCAACGGCTGCAATTCATCAGTGTCAGGCGGCTTCTCTGCCATTAGCTGCACGCGGAGCAGATCACCGTTGACGGTGGTCGCGCAGGCGCGAAATTATCGGAATCCGGAGGTGTCCGGTGCCGTGTATCGGGCTTTGTGCAATTGGCGCTTTATGTTGAAAATTGCTCTGTGTCGCTGAAATGCAGATGGCGTTCTGCCGGAGCTGCGTTGATGTGTGCGGATACGCAACCAAATTATCCATTTGGTGTTCTTTTGAAAAACTTCCGTTCTAAAAGGTAGTGGAAAATTAAGAATTAGGGAAAATAGAAGAGTGAATTTTCTCTTAAAAGAAAGCTAAAAATATTCGTTTTGTAGGAGAATGTGAATTTATTTGTTTCATTTTTGTGACAGATCCCTTTAATGTAACTTCGATCATTCATAAAGGAACACATTTGATCAATAATGTAAACTGCACTTGCCCCAAAACTGCGAAACAGTTTCATTCATTAGTGTTTAAAGTGATAATAAATTTTGAAAATTCTAGCAATCCTGTGTATATTTACGTTTTCTAATTCTACTTACTTTCCATCTCAAACTAAGAATTGAATGCCAAAAAACATCAGTAAATCAAGCATAATTCAGATTCTTCTTAAATGATTGTGTGTTGAACGAGTGAAAATCAAACAATGCGAATTACGTTTGTCAAGCAGAGATCCACTGTTATCTCTGGTTTTCTAAATTTTGTAATTGCATAAATGGCAATTCAAATAGTTTGTTTATTTTCTGCTATAGATTTATTAATTATTTTAGTTCGAAATTGAGTGAAGTAGATCGGGTTTCGAGTGGGAACAGCGCAAGACAGGGCAACGGGGGACAAGGTAGGGCAATGGGGAGGAACGAAGGGCTGAGTAAGGGGGAAACACTAAATGGTAGGCCGAACAGTGTGGAAGTAGGTAGACGTCCTATTCCTGTCTAATAAATGATTGTGATAAATTAATTCCCGGGCAACGCAGAGCACTTTGGTAAGATGTTAACATATTAAAATATTTCTTCAATAAAATTAAAATTTAATTATAATTTGTTTTTCACCTAAAGATGTCAAATATGTTCACTTGTTGATGTTAGTGTGAAAAATATTTATTGAAACCATCGGTGACACCCGCTATCTAATAAGTGATTGTGATAAATGCATGAGCAATACCGGGTTTCTTAAGATAGTTTCCCATCCAATGAAATGAAGCTGACAAGCATTCTTACGTAGATAGTAACGAAAAAATGAGTTCAGTTCATTTCCCAGTATTGCCATTTAATTACTTCAGCACAACGTACTATAATATAAAGAATGGTGCATAATTCCCTTTTCAACAAATTATTAGTAAAACAGAGATACAATTATGAACGATATCTTATTTTTGCAAAACTTTCTTCTCCACGTGCTAGAATATTATGGTTTCTTCAAGCAAAGAATAGCTTTTATTATCTACTATGGAAAAACATTCTGCTCGGTTTTGCGGTTACTGTTTTCCCATGAACACAGCTAACGAAACACGGGTTCGTTTTTCATTTTGTTTGTGTCAGAGTTCACCATGTCGCTTCCCAAAGTTTGAGGATACCAGAAGTGGTGGCATTTTATTGGTTTTATGTTGTGTCTGGAGGCAGTTTGCAATTATATTGAAAAAAATTATGACAACACTCTCCAGCCACAAAAATTTTAGCTTTTAGAAACTATTTTATTGAGAAAATGTTTTCTATTGCTGAAATAAAATGTTAACAAGTCATGTCTTTAAATAGAATGTAATACGAAGATGAGAATTTTGACTGAAATGTCCAATGTAAATGTATACAAATTAAATTATTATAATAAAAGTAATTAGTATATTAGTATAATGCAAAATTAATAAATATAAATAATCGAAATTGAAAACTCTGTTCCATGATTTTTGGTTCTAATCACTATTGAGTTAATGCTCTGTAAAAATTAATATAGCAACGTTTTGCAAGTAACAGCAGGCAAGATGATTTTGCATAACACTGTTTTAGTTCTGTATTTTTCTGTTCTCTCATTCATGGTTCTATTTATTAAACATGTAGTTATTTAATTATTTCTTTGTTTCTAATATTCTATTATTTTGAAAGTACACTAGCCATTCTCAAAAACCTTATTTTGGTGTTCTTTAGAATTGCCAGCCATCGTATTCTGAGTAGATACTACTCTTTCACACCTATTGAGAAACTTAGGGACAGTTATTGTATTCTAAACTTTCATTTGCGTTTCCGAACTTTCTTTATTTCCAGGTTCATTACTTCTCATTTCTGTATTTGAGTAACATTTTCAATTGTACTCTTGTTAGATATGTATCTATGCAACATACCATGGTTATTCATGTCTTATCGTCATCGTTAGGTAGAGGTATGAGGCAGAAGTGTCTATTATTCCAAACAGTTCTTGTGAGTTACTATTTATTGGTTCATGCGCATCAAATAATTAGTCATGTCAATATAGTGCCTGCCATATACTGAGAGATGGCGGTGTTCTTACTCCACTGGAATTTGGGATCTACACGTCGGCCTTCAGAGGTTTTCTCTCCAAAGCGGGGCAACTCCCTAGTCGGGACCGGCTCTATGCTCCAAGCAATAGCGGATTTTTAAGTCCCGGTAGTAGCAGATTTTCGTCATTAACTGTATGGCGGTGTGGAGTTCATTCACTGTATAGAGCTGTGTAGACAGCGGCTGGCTGTTCTGATCGGTTGCGATCTACTCAACCTCACACTTCTCCTGTCCTCTTCCCACTGTCTCTCTTTGTCTCTGCCTCTATGTCTGTCTGTCTCTGTCTGTCTGTCTCTCTCTCTGTTTGTTTTTCTGTCTCTTGGTCTCTCTGTATCTTTCTCTCTCTTGGTCTCTGTCGCTCTTAGTCTCTTGGTCTCTCTGTCTGTCTATATATATCCTACAAATCCTATGATCCTCTGTGCTTGTGTTGAGTGAATTGTTTCGTGGTCTGTGTCACAACCTCGTGTAAAGGGCAAGGCCCTTACAACAGGAGAGCCGGAGATTAGACTGGTGAATTTAGTTCTCATAGACTCTGAAATTACGATAATCCTTATTGACACTTCAAAATCTACTTTAACTTGATCCTGTTGTCTGTTTCGGAGTGTTCGTTCAGTTTCTTTACCGATCTATTGCCCAAAAATACAATCCAACCACTTCTATATTTGAAGCCAAAAGAAAAAAATAAGTTCACGGAGTTGTAATGTGAAGCCCTTGTTGCATCTAATATACCAAGCAGGAAGCTGGATAATCCTGTTTTTAGTTTTTTGATAGAATACACCAACAGAAAAATTCTCAACTTCTTCACTTTACGAAAAAACTACATTAAAATACATCCACTATATGAAAAACGTATTAAATAAATTAGATATATCATAGAAGATTCACTTCTTCTTTATGTCTTTCAATAATTGAAACGACTGATTCCTGTGGAAGGTATGTAGGTAACGTGATTGTGAATAAATTGAATTCCAAAGTTGCAGAATCTCTTCATTTAATTATGTATGTGCATAGTCTTAGGGAAAACGAACCACGCCACCTCCGCGAGGACTGTAAGAGATGCATTGCGTTTATTGTGACTATCTGAAGAGCACGAAGAGATATTCTTGGCATATCTGACGGATAGTGCAGCATATATGATAACAGCAGCGGTAGCACATCAAGGGTTCTACCCCAAAATGCTCCACATCACTGGAATTGTTCATGGCCTACATATTGTTGCCGAAGAGATCCGTTCGCAGCACTGTAAAGTTAATTATTTGATTTCTTCAGTTAAAATAGTTTTTGTCAAAGCTCCATCGAATATGGCTGAATGTTGCACTTTATTATTGGTCACACATTGAAGTTTTTAAGAAGGTATTTTCTTTATTTCAGAACTTTTTTCTGTGTATAAGAACTTTATTGCAGATAAAGGAAAAAATTCACACCAGTAAATTTGGAAAAATATATTACAATCTCTTGCAATAGAAATTAAATTCAATGCTTATCATTCAACATGTAAATCAAAATAATATCTGTATAGAAAAACAAACACTTTTGTTTGAGTATATTTTTCTTTTTAAGTGCATATTTTCCTATCTTTTTAAGCATATTTGCATATTTTTAGGATTTTTATTGCATATGAATCTGCACCCTAATGATGAAAGTTATTTCTGTCAAAAATGCTTCTGGAACAGTTTCAAAACACTTGCTTAGTTTTTGAGTTTTTGTCCAGTTTCAGCGAAACAATTCATACGCAGAAATATTTTTGGAGTTACGTTATCACAAATCAAGGCAATGTACTCATCGTGAGAACAAATACATTTAACAAATAAAATAAAACCTCTCTCACCTAGCGTGAATTACACTGGCGGTAAAATGTGATACTTTTCCTGAAATACATCTGGCATTGGTTGAAATTTGAATTAATTATTTTTTACCTTCAGATACTCAGCACATGTGACATTCAACACACAACTCTAGTTAAACGAATGAAATGTACGACAGAAATGTTTCTAAGAAATAAAGAGATTAGGTATATGTTTCATTAATAAATTTCAAACATATCAAGGGGATTAATTTTAAATATTGTGAGATTTGTAATATAATTAATGGATTCAGAACAAAATAATTTCAGTTAAATGAGTATATATACTGAAAGTTAATACACTTAAAAATAATAAATTTACTTGAAAATGAATAAAATAGTTATTTATGAAACGAGTGGTAAATATGACATATTATTTTGCGTCTAGGAAAGGTCTATCGACCTATCGACTTCGTGCCGCAATTATACAAACAAAATAAAATCATTTTTCACGTGTGTTACATGATATTTTAATACGGCTTTAATGACATTCAGTTTATTTTATTTCAATAATTCAATGATACATTAAGGTGAATTGCAGCTGATCCGGTCAGACGGAAGTATTTTGTTTTCTTTGTTGCACTCGCAGGTTTATCTGAACACTTGAGCTCTAGTGCTAACAATTATGCTATGCATGCCCTCAAAGAACAGCTTTACTAGTGGCTGTCTAAAAAATAATTAAAATAATCGTCATCAATCAGTTTTTGAAGAAATTGTTCTTTCAAAATGCTTTTTTGAGGAAATTCCGTGCAGCAATTCTCGTATCCTCCGACAATTCTCAAAGTGACACTCTAGCGGCCATATTCATTTATTGTAGTTTTTGTTGAAAAATATTTTTTCAGTATCATATCCCTTACATTATGTTGTTGACAAAGTTCAGGAAAAAGAGAACTTTCTTGGTTTGCGTGTAAATAATGAACGATGATATGATTGATTAAATGACACGCGGTTGTTTGCTTTATATCTATTCCACAATCAGGAGGTGATAGCATCGATGCCTGAATGTTTCCCCCAAGGATAAAGCAATTGCCACAATAAATTAACTCGTATAATACAATTAAACGAGTATAATAATACAATTAAAAACGTATTTTTTTCTAGGAAGTATCTTTGAAGATCGAAATGATATTTTGTTTCTAAAATAACAAAAAAATTCGGAGTAATTAAATAATAGTTTAAAAGGACATGGACTGTTTCATTTTTCGAATATTAGTAGCACAAACAATAGAGGAAGCATGTAAGGGATTTCGCGAATGTTTTCTTTGTTGCACTCGCAGATTTATCAGCACACGTGCGCACTAATACTAACAATTAGACTTTCAGCACGCTATGCATGCCCGCGGGGCGAATGAAATTTGTGATTTTTTGCTAAATACTTCTGTTAGATTGTATGTATGGATATTTGTTTCTAAATAATAAGGAAAATAATTTATTTTCTATATTAGAGCTCTCACTAGTTATTCAATTAATATATTCCACTTCAAATATTTATCTTTCCTTAGTCCATGTCTCTTTGATCCCATTCCGAAACTGATGAATAAAGTGTGTTTTGTACCAAATCAATCACTTTGCTATAATAAGCATATTTCAATTCGATTGATTCCGTTTCCTCAGTAAAGGTCTCTTTGATCCCATTCCAAATTTGAAGAGTAAAGTGTGTTGCGCAAAGAGAACATTTGGACGGCACAAACAGGCAACACATGATTAACACACTTCATATACTGATGTATTTTTTCTTAAAAACTCTCACAATGGGCATTCTTCCTGTGAATAGTCGTAAGATGACGGCTAAAACGTTGGAAACTGTGCGTAGGACGTGGCGTGTCGTAGACAGCAAGTTTATATTGACTCCGGCCGAGGAAACCTACACTATTATGTATTTTTCTTTCAGAGTTATCTGATGTGTACATTATGTGGTGAAACAATTTTATGGGAATATCTGTTTGTAAGATGTTTTAAATTTTTGAAGAAACATTTATGTGACGCCTCAGTGCGTCCTGCCATCAGCTAGTACACGTGCACCCAACTTTCAGCGAGTCAAAACTGGGCTTGAAACATGTGTAGGAAATGTTCAATGACTTAATTAAATCGATTTATTTTCCTCAGATGCAACGACTTAAGGTGGAAAGGTGAAAAGTATGATCAATGAAGCAACCATTGGTAATCATAAGCATCATCCTAACATCCTGACATATCAGTGTCTCCTCTCAATCGACTTGTTTTCCGCAGATGCAACGACATATGACTGAACAATGAGAAGTATGGTTCATGAATCTGTCAATGAATAACCATAGGCATCATCCTAACATCATGAAATTCCCGTGACTCCAATCAATTGAAATTTTTTCCGTAGATGCCACTTACGGCGAAACAATGAAAAGTATGATTAATGAATCTGCAAATTGATAACCACAGGCATCATCCTAGCACCTTGATATTTCTGTGCCTACTTTGCGATCGCCCCCTCGCCCTCCTTTTCTCCCCTCCTTGCAAGCATGCACATTCTTTGCATTTAAGTCATCTCCGCGGATTTTCTAAAGATCCAGAGATATTATCCTTCTGCCGTAGACATCACGTCCTCACTGTTGGAATCCCTCCTGACCCCGTTCCCAATGCTCTACAGCCACGCTCCGTTTCACGCCCCCGCCACCCCACCACCGAGACGCGCTCTCCTAGTGTTAACCATGGGCATTATCCTAACATTCTGACATTTCCATCTCTCCTCTCGATCAACTTATTTCTTGCAGTTCCAACGACTTACGGCGGAATAATGAAAAGTATGTTCTATGAATCTACCAACTGATAACCATAGGCATCATCCTAACACCCTAACATTTCGGTGTCTCCTTTGCGCGCTCCCAACCGTCCTATTTTGCCCTCCTTTTTGTAAGCACTTTCTTCGCATTTAAGTCATCTCCGCGGATTTTGTAAAGATCCACAGATATTATCCTTCTTCCGTAGACATCACGTCCTCACAGTTGGAATCCCTCCTGACCCCGTTCCCAATGCTCTGCAGCCACGCTCCGTTTGGCGCCCCCGCCTCCGAGCCGCGCTCCTCCGTTGTCGCGGTCGTGTGCGTGGTGTCGCGCCGGCGCGGCCGCCTCCGCCTTCGCGGGATGCATTTAAACTCGCCCTGATGAGCCCCGCGCCCCACATTCGCCCGCCCGGCGTCGTCTTGGGGCGTGGCGCGGTCGTTAGCGACGCGTGGCCCCGCCCCGACACGCCCCGCCAGGCTCCACCCGCTCAACTTCGCTCGCCCGCCGCCCACCTGTCTCCGCTTCGCTCGGTTCCGAGCTGCCTTGGTCCATCTCGCCGTGCATTGGTACACAGCGCTCCGTCTTATTCCATTACGCTCTGCTTTGGTCCAGTCAATTTCGCCTTACTCCGACCAAATCTCGCGGGGTTGTTCCCGCTCTGCCGTGGTCCATTCCATTGTGCTTTGCTCCTTATCGCTCTGCCTTGGTCCGTCCCGCACTGCCGTATTTCATTTTCCCTCTGCCTTTGACCGTCCCACACTGTCTTGGTTCTTCCTGCCCTGCCATGGTCCATCCCATTCTGCCTTGGTTCATTCCGCTCTATCTTGGACCATCTCATTTTGCCTTCCTCCTTCCCGCTATGCCTTCGCTCTCTGCCTAGTTTCAATCCGCTCTGCCTTGGTCCCAACCCATTATGCCTTGCTTCATCCCACTCTACCTTTGTCCATATCGCTCTACCTTGGTTCGTCCCATTCTGCTTTCCTACATCCAGTTCTGCCTTTGTTCATCCCGCACAGCCTTGCTTCATCTCGCTCTGCCTTGCTTCTTACCGCTCTGCCTTGGTCTATCCCACATTGGCTCGGTCCATCCAGGATCTGCCTTGTTACATCGTGATTCATCCCACTCCGCCTCGCAACACGTCTGTACACATGTTTCCTATTCCCTTTCTTTGGTCCCTGCCTTTTCGTAAATTTGTCTCTCCACACGTCTTTCCTATCCTAATAGATTTCTCTGTCACACTCCGCCCCTCTAAACCTCACAGTGCTATACTTCATCCACCAAGCTCTACCAAATTCCTCAACGTTCCTCCTAATATTCATTATTCTTCTTCAATCCACTACACAAAAATCTGATCATTCTTCAATACACTACACAAGGTCTCATCATTCTTCTCCAATTCACTAAACAAAATCTCGACCTGTTGAGCAAAGTTTTCTCCATCTCCCACGACTCTACACCAAGCCTCACTTACTCTCCCATTTTGAACTTTCACAATTTTAGAAATATCAGGAATTTCAACCAATGCGAGAGCTGCGCCGTTCTTTAAGCACTCTTTACGTTATCCGAGGAAAAGTTTAATAAAAAAATTTGAGCCATTTTTGAGAAAATTTTGAAAATGTAATTGAAGCTTCGTGTAAAGTTCCTGGAAAAATCAAAAATACCGTTTTAAACTCATATGTTTTTGAGTTCCTTCAAATCAATCGAAGAATATCAACTTTGGAGAAAATCGTGTGAACGGTTTAGTTAGCGATAACCACATACAGACGAAAAAAGACTTTTTGCCGTCAAATTTTTTGGCATCAAGAACCCAGAAAACATGGGTTCTGACTTAACAACATATTAGAGGAAGTAATTTACTATACATAAGGAACACGATTAACCCACTTTTTCGTTACAGGGACCTGGTAATAGGATTTGCTGTCGAAAATTCACACTTTGCAACGCATGATTATAATTATTTCTCTTCTTAAGAAGTAAAGCGAGAAAGTGATAATGACAAATAAATATTGCTAGCAAGGATGTTAACAGCATTTCCTACTGTTCTTCTATACGAAGAGGAATCAACGAATAGAAGGAAAGATAGCTCGACAAGGTGACGAAGGCAATAGCGTAAGAGTTGCAGGTAGATGGCGATGGCGTAAGATATGTCGGCAGCGGTTGGGGTGGCAAAAGCGATTGGAGGTCACGTTTATGGAACCGACGTTATGACGGGAATAGAGGAGCTAGTGTTCATACGTGACGTTGACATGATCCGAGGCAATCGATCTGCAACGATAGCCGGCGTGCGGCAGTAGAGCACGCAGATGTCCTATTTCAACTGCCAGCACCAACATCATTGACAGTACCATGCTTTGATATTACTACTAAATTCACAAGCACGTAACTGCTAATAAATAGTTAGTGTTTATTATTATAATTGTACTAATAAATAGCAAATTATATAATGAATTTTTCCTAAGAATAAATTTTATCAAATAAAGTTTATGAAAGTTGTGGCCCACTTGCTATTGTTAATGCTACTTTTATAACCGTATTTTGCCCTCTTACGGTTGTTGAAAATACCTAAAACATAATAATACATCAACAGTTTAGTACACTTTGAAAGATTGGACATTATAAACTTTGTAGTAACAATATTGTTTTAAATATTTTCATTACACAAGTAAATGAATACAATTCGTTTACTTCACCTATTGAATTGAATTGAAATTCTAATTAAAATGTCATTCAATAATATCAGCATGTTACAATTTTATCCAAGAATGGAGCAACAGAAAGTGGTCAATTTTATCAAAGGTTTGGAGAAATTGGAGTTATTTACAAATTCCTGCATAAAGAAGCCCAGGCTCGGTTCGTTCCTTCGTTTCGTGTTCTATTATTTCCATTTCCATTTGAAAGAAATTAACAAATAGTAAACACGTGGTGAAGTAAATTCAACGTTGCAGATCAAAGGAGATACAGAGGGCAGAGTGGAAAAAGCGTAATTGGTGTCTGCAAAAAATTTATGACATTTCTCGGGTCACATTGGCAGAAATTAAAATGTACGTGGCGAGAAAATTACAAGCAGTAACGAGAAATTTGAGATCATCAAAGCCGTTTGCCCTCAGGCTTGCACTTCTCATTAATGTAAAAGAAGTGAACCGCAAATGTCAAAGAGGAAACGCGATTTGTTTATAGTACTTGTGAGGTTTAATTGTCAAAGAATTCTCAACATTTCGTTGAGAGACAGGCAGTTGAAGCGAGGATATAATGAAGACTTTGATTCAAAAAGTTTGCATTACAAAACTGGCGGGAAAAAATGTGTATCAAAAAATTACTGGAGATTACTAAACTATGTGACATTTTTTATTTTTTTCTTCTCATTGATGTATACAACTGTGCACAATTTGATTTCATAATTGCCTAACTTGCCATAACTCGTTTTCAAACGAAATGAATTACGGAAGTTTAAAGACGACGAAATATTTCATATTTCTGAATGAAACGTGCACAGTCCCTAAATAATATTCCATCGTATAATGCGTTAAAGTGTATGTAATATAAGATGCTATTCCTCTCCTCTGTTTACAAATCTACATTAAGTTTCATTAACATAACGTAGGGGAAAAATCTATTCAAACTATTAGTTTTTCCAGCATTGAGAGTATCGAATAAATTATTTTTAATATTTCATTTTGTAATATTTTTAACAACATTACTGTTGTGAATTAAATACGAAAAATTAAGCGCGAGTTAGAGAACTTCTATTTTAACACAACTCAGAAAAGCTTGAGCTCTGTAGAACAAATATTTTATGCTTATCATTCTAGGTTAACTATGCTCAAATTAATGTAAGCAATGCAATTCTAGTTTAACTTATACCAACTGAGATAAGATAGTGAAGAGAAATGGCCTTCTGACAAATTTCAAATTGGGCTCAAGAGAGTCGTCGAGGCGGTAGTACAGAATTCATTACTGCGTTGTTCTTACTAATGAGAGTTCAAGTGAAATGGTAGACATTGTAAAGTTAATTTCGCTGGTATGTTCAGTAAGTATTGAATTCGTTCAGATGTATAAAACTGTTTTTAATGTTAATAGTGTCCTGCAAGCCTTCCTTTACATATTCTGTGTATTAACAGGTATGTGGTATTCATATTTGTGGTTAGTTAATTCATAGTTAATAGTGATTTTTACTAACGTATTGGTAATTATTCTAAATATTATGACTAAAGAAATATGATACTTGCAGATTACTGGGAAACTACAGTTCAGCTACAAGAAACGGCATTCCGTCGGTTTAATAATTTCAAATTCTCGAAATCAATCATTCACAATTGATTGACTACATTCTAACTTTTCTATACTGATACGAACTTGTTGTAAAGTACGTAGTAATTTTGAGATGTGGTTCCCTTTTATTACTTATTAATTTCACATTCACTAACCCCATGTTGATATTTAATAACGAAATATTCCTCTACGAGTTTAGTTAGTTTGTGAATAAAGGAAACGATTTAGCATGCTAGTAGTTTAATAAATGTTTTCGTGGCTACAATCGATTAATACAATATAAAATCTATTCTTGTTAAACTTGCTCTCACTAGACACTCAATTATCATTGCATAGTGTTTGTAGAAGTAACGGTCAACTTACTTGGGGTTCTATTATCACAAATACAAGTTTCAATGACATACTATTTAGTTTTCTCATCATTCAGTTACGAATTGATATAATGTTTTAAAATCTCGTTCAGCAACATTCACATACCAAATGAAAGTTTTTGTATTCATCATTATCAGTTGATATAAGATTGTTTGCATCATAAAATATATTACTTATCTTGTGAAGAACATGATCAGAATAATGAAATTGGAATTTGTAACTAGCATACTTTCAACGATAGCTGTTATTTTGTTTTAGAAAATTTCATTTTCTGCGAAATGGAAAGTAATACAATTTGTTTTATCTATCGAAATGAAGACAATTAATTTCTTAGTGTGGAACTGAGTTCAATGGCAAATATTTCAACTGACTTCAATACTACTCACCGGAATGTCTGTCGAGATCTGAAACATGCGACCTCAAAGTTATTTTCTGTTCTATTCAGTTATTTATGTCCATTAATCATTGCAAATGAAACATACCTCAGTTTCACAGAACATCCGTGGTATCAATGAGAAATAATTCGTGGGAAATGTCTGCTGGATTGTGTGGACTGTCTTTTTTGTCTGCTGGATCCTGTAGCATCAGCACAGTGAAGTGAATCTACATATATGTATAGGGGAATAATTGTGTATTGCTAATGCTCGTGTTAATTCAATTCAATAACTGTGGTCCAGTTCAACCATTGTCTGAAGGAAATATCAAGCGGAACCCCTTCCCTGAACGGTAATTTCGGTGGTTTCTCCAATCAATAACTGGCGAATGCCAAAACAGTACCCAATAAGTAGCACACTAGTAAGTGCCCTTAAATTACACTACCTCATATGCCGGAAGACCAATCAGACGCTTAGAGTTTGTCTTGGCTGAGGCGGTGCCCCGCTGGGAGAAATACCTGGAATGGGAAACTCCCACAAGCCTACATGCGTTCCAGCTTGGAAGAAACACCGCCACCTCCCGGAATCCATGCACTACACCTATGGGATTTTTCACCAACCATAGTTACCGGGAGCGGTAGCTCAGTGCATCAACTGATGTCACTGTAGCACCTCTGACCGGGAGGTCCTAGGTTCCCACTCCCCACTGCGGCAGGATTTTCGACACTAGCTTTTCAACTAGGTCAAATTCAGTAGCTGTCTGGAGGAGAATTCTAGCGGCCGGCTGCTCTGATCGGTAGTTTTCCGTGGTTTCTCCGATGAACACCAGGCGAATGCCGGAGCAGGACTCTACCAAACGGGCCACGGATCGCGATCTTTCCTTCATCTTCCTTGTCCTAGCCTCTCCCCTTACACACACACACTTACACTAATATGCACTACACTACCACATGCCGGGAGACCGGGATGCTGGGGACGTAGAACTTCTCCCGGCTGGTGCGGTGCCCCGCTGGCGGGAGATATCTAATTGGGAAAACCCCGCTAGTCGACGGTAGTTCGGCGCCGGATATCATTCAGTAGGAAAGATGATCGCCACCTCCCAATGAAAAAACAACCATTACACTTACGGGAATAACGACCTCAGCAGTTGATGCGCCTGGAATCACTAACAGTCAATCAATCAATCATAAAAAAATAATGAGAACAATAAAAAAACTGATCCAGAAAGCCTGAGCGCCTGAGCGCTCATCTCAGCTTTCTTAGTTCACTATACGGAAAAGGTCACGAGAATAAGCGTAAAAAGTATTGCGATCGCATTACTTTTTGCGCTTCTTCTTCTATAATTGTTGAAGTTCACAAATGGCGAAATATTAAATTTGCTTTCCTTTTTTCCTGATTTTAATGGAAAATCTGATAAGCATCAAAATATTATGTACTTCCCATATGATCCAAACAAAAGTCCAGACAGATCTCGCCATCCGGCGGGGGAAGATCACCGCTATCTCCCGAGAAAAAACCATGCACTACACTAACAGGACTAATGACCAAAGTAGTTGACGCGCCCGGAAACACGGAAAATCAATCAATCAATCAATCAACCAACCATAGTTTGCATGGCCGGAAACACCACTCTCTGACTCATAAACTAAATACTCGTACCTCCCTACATCTTTAAAAACATGGCCATTCTTCGCCTCCAGGTTTTAATAGAAGAAAATGTCTGGTGAATTTTTCCCTTCCCTTCCTAAGCGCACCGGGAGCCTTAGAGCTCCCAGGCGGATCGGAGACACATCGCAGAGGTGGCAAGTTTACGAGCGCGTGCTTCTGCGGCATGAAGGCGGCGGGTGGGGGGGAGCGGTGGCAAGGGGCGGGGCGGGGCGAGGACGATAGAGAGCGGTGGCGAGGATAAGGAGGACGAAGGCCTTGGGGTGTGGTGGGGGCGGTTCCCTCTGCGTGATGGGGCGTGGCGCAACGCTGGCGTCCCACAGGGTCGCACTCCCGGGACACCTCCCCACGAAACGGCAGACCGGCTGCGATGGCTGCGGGGTAGTATTGTCGCCGCCTCCAGTGTGGCTGACCGGGAAGTCGGAAGATTCGAGGTCCGACGGTGACGGTTTTTTGCCAAAACAGAAGAAGCTGGGTCAAATTAACCAGTGCCTGAAGGATAATTTTAGTGGCTTGTTACTCAGAAGGGTAATTTCGTGTGGTTTTCGTAATCAGTCAGGCGAATATCGGATCATTTTTCTTACAAACGCTTACGAATATTTCCTTCGTCAACTGTACAACTCCTCTATCGTTATATGTACACGTTACATATACACAAATGCACCGCACAACATTACAACAGATGTCGGAAGATCATGTGGGAGCGTAGACATTGTTCCGGCTGGGGCGTTACTTGCTGGGAGGGATCTTTTGAGGGAGCAAATCTCCGCAAGCCGATGCGTAGGTCAGCACCGGATCTCAAGATCTAGCGGGGCGAAAACTCCGCCACCTCGCGAGATATGTATTACGTTTATGAGACTAATGACCATAGTATTTGACGCCCCAAAACACTAAATAATCAAAGGAAGAGACACACATATACTGTTAGCGCTGTCCCTTTCTCAGGATTGTCAAAATCTTCATGAGAACGTCGTAAGTTAAATACAGAAATGTTATTGAACTGGTATACTTTCGTTATCTTACTAGGCTGTTACAATTTGATATAAAACTAAATGAAATGAGGAATCACGTATTCATTTCAGTAAATAAATCTTTTCTAAATCCAGCATGGAAGTAGCATTTTGTATTCACACTGGAACAATACTGGTGCAGAATTTACATAACTCGTAATTATAGTACACACTAATAGAAATAGAATTACGAAAAATAAATCATCAGTTTATCAAATTATCAAGTTTCTATAATTCCTATCAAAGCTGGATATCTTGCTGTTTGAAACGAATTCTTTGAAAGCCGTCAGGTGTGTTGAGACCTGGTAAATATTATATAATAATTTAACGGAAAATGATCAAAAATAAAGTTTTTTTGGAAATAGTATTTGAAATAAGTTACATTTTTAATAAGGCATTGTTCTTAATTTTATAAACGGGAAAAATGATGCACTGAATTCGTTTGAATGGCAATTATTTTCCGAATAAAAATAATTGAAGTGCACTGATGAAGATCTTTACATCTGTTATAAACAAGAAAACATACATGTTCCAAACTAATATATATGATTTTCGAGTAGTTTTCGTTAAACATTACTTCAAAATATTGTTAGAACACCTTTAAAACTATTAAAAATAACTTGCCTGGCAGTTTCTTCAAAGTTTGAATCTGCATGTCAGTCACAAACGTTTAACACACAATATTATCAAACCTTTCTACCTTTTATGACTCATAAACGACAATTTTCTTTACATTATCTTTCCTTTATTTTAACAAAAACATTGACGTATTTTTATTAAAGTACCTGTGAGCATTTAGGAATGCATAATAATAATAAATTATATACCTAAAATAATGAATCAAAACATTTTAGCAACGAGGTAAAATACATTAATAACATTGATTGTGATTCCTTGACTAATGGCTTTAACATTCTATTAATGGGTGTGAAATGAGGAAATAAATACGTTCCGCTGAATGAACAATAATTTGCCTTCCTCTGAGCACGAATATGGTGTATTACATGTGTATACAAAATCCATTATAGTAGTTTTCGTAAGTTACTGATTTTGGCATATGCGTCGCACGTTTAGAAAATTATGTAGAGCAATATGTAGGAAAAGTCTACCATTTAAATAATAAAACAAATGCAAGCTCGTTTTATAGAACAAAATTTATTTTTTTCTATTATTAAATGAAATATGCAAGTACATGGAACGGTGAAATTAATCAACGATAATGTCATCGTTTAGATATTTACGTATGAAAAATTCTCTTTTGTAAGTTACTTTTTTGCTATGGCAATCTAGTACGGTTGTCAAATAGCAGAATTGATTTAGATAGCTTTTTCTGCTAAAGTTACAAATTCCAAGAGCTGTAAATATATCATGGTATATAAAAGGAAACAATTTCAAGAGCTACACAGCAGTGCGTTTCAAATGAATAAAAATAAAGTTAAAAGAAAATATGTTTGCTGTGTGTAATAATAAAGGTAATGTAAATAATACGCTACGGGAAAATTATGTTTTTTCGTGGTTTATAAGAAAACCTCGACACAAAACCGTTATTATTGCATTATTGATGTACATAGAATTAGCTGGAGTCGTGCGTCAATAAAAGAAAAAAAAGAGATGAAAAATAGATTCCAGATTATGACACAGGTTGGAAATCAGGTGCACATGCAAACCATATTTTGCTACAACCAAAACACAACCAAAACATATTTTGCTACAATGCACTTTGTAATTGTGCATAGGTGAGAGATTTTTGCTTTTTCTGTTCAAAACTTTCCGATCGCGGAGCCATTGTACATCCACAGCCGTATCTTTTATTGTAAATATTTAATAAATAACTTCTTAACTGGTGGTGACTACCACCAGCGGTGCTCCGCTGGTGTGAGATATCTGCATAGGGAAAAACCCTGCTAGCCGACGGTAGGTCAGCACCGGATCTCCCTATGCAGCCGAAAAAGACCAAAGCCACCTCCAAAAGAAAACATGAACTACATTTACGGGACTAATGACCAAATCAGTTGACGCGCCAGGATTACTAACATTCAATCAATCGGCATCATTGAATATTTTTAATTTGTTTACATTTATAGTTAAGGGTATTTCCAATCTTTACAACTAAATTCTCCTAAAATATTTTGTTTCTCTTCCTAAACACTGAGATTATATCACAATATGCGCATGTGATAAAAAGCCATCTCGTAAATCTTAAAATTTGAGGTATTCGCTTTTATCTTAGAAGTAAAAGGAATGTTGCTGAAACGAATTCAAGAAAAGAAGATACTTTTCGTTGCCAAGCAATTATAGATCTTACAATCCGTCTTAGGTGTCTCAGGGCATCAACTGAAGTACCTCTGAACGGGGATCGTAGAGTTCGAGTCCCGTCAGTGGCAGGATTTTCGACACTAGCTGGATGACTGAGTCAAGTTCGGCCGCTGTCTGGAAACAAATTCTAGCGGCCGACTGCTCTGATCGGTTGTTTTCCATGATTTCTCTAGTCAACACCAGTCGAATGGCGGTGCAGTGTCTTAACAAATGAGCCACGGAACGCGATCTTTTCTCCCTCTTCCTTGTCATATGCTCGCCCCTACTTGCACACATACAATCATGCACAACACTTACTCCATATGTCGGCAGACCAGTCGGGATCTTAGAGATTGTCCCGGCTGGGGAGGTGTCCCAGAAGTGAGCGATTCATGGATAGAAGTACCGCAAACAGACGTGTAGGTTGGCGCAGAATCTCACCATCTAGCGGGAAAAGATCTTCGCCACCTCTCGCGATAAAAACATTCCCTACACCTACGGGACTAATCACCATCGCGTCAGCAAACACTAAATAATAAATCAATTAATACAATCCTTCATTGCCCAAATCAAATCAATGCCCCGCAACCGAAAACCGACTGCGGACGGAAACTCCAAAACCGACTGCAACAACGGATCATGTGATTTCGTTCGCACGAAGCAAATTAGTTCGTATACTTCCGAAGTGCCATTACACAAAGTGAGACAGGCTTCCCGCTAGTCAATCACAACATGCTTGTCAGATTGCTGTGTGATGACTGCCATTGGCGCATTTGTCAAGTATCTGTTTCCGATGACGTAGGGGCGCTTTAAACGCGACGGCAATGTATTTCTTACCAATACGAGCTGGTAATTTTATAAACACAATATTATTTAATGCACTCAGAAAAATCTGTATGCAAAAGTATTACTACTGCTTATCATTGGATACAACTAAAAACTAGTTCACGTAAAAATGTATTTTTATAAAAACATGCGTGAAAATTAAGAGGGCTCAATGGCGTAAACATTGGGCGTATGGAAGTAGACAATTTCACTATCAACACCGTACAGCCATAATTTACGATATTTTTTACTTGTAAATATTATTTATGCGTTTAAAATTCTTAATTATAGTCCTACGTGTTTTTAGCGCCCTTACATAAATTAACTATTGTTTTTATTTCATTCATTCATTTATTCATATATCAAAAACGTACCGTAGAAACGTTATTTTCCAATACGAGAAATAAACTACATTTTGACGAATCAGAATCGCGACATCTGATTTAGCGTCGAAGCAGCAAATATGGGGGCCACATCTTGGGGAAAAAATTAAACAATTTCGATGTGTGTAATGGTAGCAGGACACAATCTAGATTGCTAGATTGAATTCACCCACTGTATGGAGAAGAATTCTAGTGGTCGGCTGCTCTGATATAGTGGTTTCTCCGATCAATACCAGGCGAATGCCTGAGCAGCTCCCTAAAATTGGGCCAATGACCGTGTAGGATCTTTCGTTCTTCTTCCTTTTTCTATACTCACCCCTTACTTATACACACTTACATGTACCGCACTAACACACATACTGGTAGGCCAATCGGGGGCTTAATCATTAAACTTGGCCCGGCCGGGGCGGTGTGTCCAACTGGTGGTAGATACCTAGTTTGGGAAACAAACGGACGTGCAGGTCGGCGCCGGATCTCACCCAGCTGGGTAGTCATCGCCACCTCTGGCGATAAAAGCATACACTACAGTTACGGGTATAATGATCTTAATCGTTAACGCGCCCGTAAACGCTAATCAGTCAATCAACCAATTTTTGAAGTGTAGAGTGCTAAAGTTCCTGACGTTGTTGGATGACTGCTCACCATCCCCATCACCCCATTCCATTCCCTTGTTATCTCCGCCGCCACTCTCTCCATCCTTCCACCCGAGTATGCTCCACCATCATCCCCGCCCTCGTCATCCTGTTCAAGACAATCTGGGCATTGTTTTCGCTATCTACCCACCACCATTCTCGCCACCAAAATCGACGCCACCGTCATCCTCACCGGCATATTCCACTCCATCACCTCCACTTCTGTCATCTGTCCCCGCCGACCACCTTCGCAGTCACCACATTCTAAGAGAACCGTTTTCCCCACCACCGCCATTCCTGTCATCACCCACCCGCCGCTACAATTCTCGCCGGTGACATCCCCGCCACCACCGTTTCTCCAAACCCACGTCCTCTGAGCGAACACTGGAGGCCGTGGAGCGGTGCGGGTCGGAAGGCAGGACGCGCGCCGCAATTGGGGACGAGAGGTAGCGCTGCGGGTGGGGGTGGGGGAGGGGGAGGGGGTCCCGAGGCGCGCGTGGGCTCCCCAGACGCCGTCCGAGAGGCGCATCCGAGTGGCGGCCACTCCAAATCGATTAGGCCCCGCCGAGGCTCTCCCGCGGGACCCTGCCGCGGCCCGCGGCGGCGGCGGCGGCGGCGGCGGCGGCAGATACGGCGGCAGCGGGAGAGGGTGGCCGTGGGGGAGGAAGCGACGGCGAGGCAAAAGCGGTGTACTCCATGTGGTGGTCTGTGAAAGGCAGTGGTGGGGACGGGTCCGCTGCTTGATTAATAGTTCCAGTCACATCAACTGCTACGCGTGTAAGTGTAGTGATTTTCCCCCTGGGATATGTGATGATGATTCCTCACTGGATGGTGAGATTAGGCGCCGACCTACACATCGACTTACGTGGGATCTTCCCCTCTTCAGATATCTCCCCCAGCGGGGTACCGCCCCCAGCCGGGACAAGCTGTAAGCTCCCCACGGTTCCCCCGACATGCGTGGTAGCAATGCATGAAAATGTGTATAGTGTTTTGTAATGGAAGAGGATAGGACAAGGAAGAGGAAGGAAAGATCGCTCGCAGTCCGTGGACCCTTTGTGAGGGTACTACTATAATATGTGCCTGATACTGATCGAACATATCACGAAAAATTACCAATCAGAGCAGACGCACTCAAGAATGCTCCTTCAGTCAGCGGCTAAATCAAAATTCAAATTATCAAAAATCAAATTATCAAAAATACCTTCCGTCTAGATTTGAACCCAAAAGCCTCCCGGTCCGAGCCTCTATAATGTCAGTGGCAATGCTGCGAGGCATCTGCTCTGGTGACAGGTGAAGTGGGAAAGGGAAGAGAGAATGACAATTCTGGGGATGGTGGCAGGGAAGACAGTGGTGGAGATGGCGGTGACGAGTTTATCAGTGGAATGCCGTTCAGACAGCAATCGCGTGGTAAGGTCCTGGTTTGTTAAAAGCCAATTTAAAGGCCACCATAAAAAAGAATGAAAGTAGATACTTTTGAAAATTATCAACGATATGTTTATCGGAAAACTTAAACAGCCTTCGAGACTATGACGGTCTAGTCGGAGCGTGTTTGTGATAAATTCCCAAGTTTCCCCTGCATTCGTTGTGTTCATTTCAATGTGCTTCTTCTTTTTAATTCTTTAATTTTTTATTTATTCTTTCTGTAATTCAATTCGTCTAAACTAATTTTTTATTTTAATTCTTTAAAAATTTATTCAACTACCGTACCCGTGCGAGAACTCTCTCATGCTAAGCCCCACCTTCTTCCATATTTTTCTATTTCCTTATTAAGCCCATAGTAAATATGTTTCTTCAAAACCCCTTTATCTTTCGTCACTTGATCTATGTGTCTCTAGGATGTCGTAGATGATCTCATCCTGAGATTACGGTGTGAGAAATGATTTTTTTGTGACTTTTGACACCAAAATTAGGGTTTAAGGCCCGAGAATGCCCTGTTTTGAATATTTAATGAGTTTTTTCATCAAATCCTTTGTGTTTTTAAGTGAAAGTGCAATATATCACGTCTCCGTGAAATACTCTTTATTTAGAGAGACCTGGCGGTTGGTTGTGTGGGAGAGCCGCAAAACTCATCCATACTTTTTAAATAATGTAGGACAGGATACTTAGCAGCAATTCGACATGACCAACTATGACCGCGGAAGTGACGGTGATGTGAAAGAGAATATGAATATCAGTCATAACGGCGATGGTGGAATGATGGCCACAGCGACCAAAATTGGCCAAGATGCGCTTAGGGTTTAGAATACTTTAAAAACTTCATGAATGAGAAAAAATGAATAATAGTATTACTCCCACTCGTTTTGTACATTCGATTTTGGTATTAGTATATAGGTCGATTACAATGAAAATTTTATGGGTCAAAATAAGCTGCCTATCGTTTTAACTGAATCCTTCTGTTATCCTACGTGCCATTTAAACGAATGCTCTGCTTTCAGTCATATCTCACATCTTTTATTGAAATATAAAACTCGCTAACATTATAACAGCCATTTATTAACTTTTGCTCAGTGTTGGCAATAACAAATTAAAAATACAATTACAAGCTAATAGGCAGAATAAAAATCATGCTATTTTTTAAAAAAAAATGAGAAATCGTGAAATTCTACTGTTCTTCCATTATTCTTTCACATTGTGGCAGACTTGCAAAATATTTCAATATTAATATGTGTATCTAGAGCATACTGGAAAGTGTTTTACACAAAAATATCATTAAACTTAAGAAATTGCATATATTTTGAATATCAGAAATAGGCAGATAAATCCTCTGAGAATAAATGGTATGTGCCGACTCTGTATTAATAAACTTTAGAAATTGTCAATTTTCAACTCCATCCTTTGCATTCTTTTTATAACGGAATGTTTACTGTAAAGGTACGTAGGGTATATTTTCAAATTCTTACATACCACTTAAAATTCATGTAATTATTCCAGTTATAGTTTATTTAATTAATAATTAAAGTGCTCTTCGTTAAAATTACCAGTGATGACAAATTATTAAGAAAATAGATAATAAAAATGGAGTTGAAGTTAATTGAGTTGATGACTGATCGATGGAGGAGCGTTATGCGAGGAATCCCTTGGTTCTCTGCATGCAATAATCAGGATACGAACTACAGTGTCCAGCGCTGGAAACAAAGCGCCGGTCACTACGTCACTGGCCGCTATTTACCCAGCAGTGCGGCTCACTGTGCGGGAGATGCTGTGAAGTTGGAGACCAAACGGGCTGGCAGCGGACGGGCGACGGGTCACTGCTCCTGCCTCCGGCACCCCTCACACCCACACAAACCGCATTCTCACGCATACGCACACACACACGCATGGCGCACCTACCGCGTCGCCTAGCCGGCTCCCCAGGGCACGCAGCCAGCACAGCCGTCAACCTGGCGGTCCCTTCCATCCCTTTACATTACCATGGCACTAGGCGCTTTCTCACGAGTGGTCTCCCTGCAACTCCTTTCCTATTGTTTCGTTCGTTTCCTTTTCCCTTCCCTTGCCTTCCCTTCCTTTCCAATCCATTTCATACCCTTAAATTTCATTATTTTCTATTCCTTTCCCCTCCAGTCCCTATCGTTCCATTTCCTTCATCACCTTTCCTTTTACCTCCACTTCTCTTCTTATTCCTCACACCATACCTTTCCCCCCTCTCCATTACCTCCCTCTCCATTTCCTTCCTCTCCATTCCCTTCCCTTGCATTCTATTCTCCAACATTATCTTCCCCTCCGTTCCTTTCCCCTCCATTCCTTCCCTTCTCATTCTCTTCCATTCGCTTTCCCCCTATTCCATTTCCTTCCCTCCCATTCCCTTTTCCTTCGTCTCTTATCCCTTCCCGGAATTCATTCTTTTCATTCCCTTTTATTCAGCTCGGTGCGATTTTCTTTTAACGTAGATTACCTGCTTCGTATTTGAAATCATTACAGCCAACTGACGTTCCCGAACAGAAAATACGCGATACATATTTTCTTTCTCATAAATTGCTTCTCCTTGTAATATTGCTATTCCGAAAGCGTCTATTCATAAAAGCAGCAAACTAAAAATAAAATCTGAAAATAAATTCCCTATTTATTGCGATTTGGTTTCGCTTTTTATTATGTTACCTGTGTTCCTTTTTAATTCACGTTGATATTCCTTCCCCTTCCCTTGTTCCGCCGTTCTCTTTCATTTGGCGTATTTCTTGTCGCCCATTCCCATTCACCATGTCACCTCACAAAACCACGTGAAGCTCCTTGCGCAATTTCTCAATATTTAATGCATTTCATTCTCCCAGCAATACACTGAGCGATTTTTTTATTTAGATTCTATTACTTTAGCGTACTTTAGGGTAATTTTCGACTCGATTTAGCGATTACTTTAGCGTACTTTCTACTAACCTTTTGACATCTGCATCTTATTTTCTTACTTTTATTCTCTTCAAGTTTTCAGTTCCCCCTTCTATTATATTGTTCATAATTACCAGTTTTTATTCCTTTGTAGTTCGGTTTCCTTAATGTGACTCCGGGTTCTTTACGTCGTGAGTCCTCACGAGGACAGCAGGAAAGCGGTGGGTCTGAGAGGCTGGGTCGGACGAAGTCTATCCCAGAGACGCACCTGCGCCATTGGGACGCTGCCTCCTGTGCGCCCGCGGACTGAGGAAGCTGCGGCCTTGCATTTTTACAGCTTTTGATGCGGTAGAGCTTTCGCTGCCAGCGCCACCGCCGCTGCCTCCGCACTACCCTTGCGGCAGTTCAGACGCCTTCCAGAAGAAATATCTTGCCTCCAGACGCTCATTTTGCAGGGAACGGAAATGTCGGGCTGGAGACACCGGTGGCAGATCTCGGCCTGCTTTTGTGATTTCTTCTCTTTTCGGTTTTTTTAACTTTCTTAAGCGCTTGGTTTCTCTCTAGCTCTCATTATCACATTCACTGTTGCTCCCTTGTAAATTCACATCTCGTTTTGTTGTAGGACTGTTCCGTTCTTTCCTTAATTTTTCACTATCATTTTACTTTCATAATATAGTTCTTGTCCCTCGCATTTTTTCTGTCTTACCACTTCTCTCTCGTCTTCTTGCCTCTTTTATCACCTTTTACTTTTTAGATTTTCGCTTTCCTCTCTACTTCGTTCTTAATTTACATTAGTTTTTACATTTTTCCCCCTCCTCTTGAACTGATGCCTTCTCGCTTCTCCCTCTTTTCTTTGCTTTTCTTGCTCTCCCTGAATTTCAGTTTCTCTTTCTTCCCATCACTCTCCACCCTCTTTCTTCTCCCTTATTCCCCCACTCTCACCTCGTTCTTTCCTCTCTCTCTTCCTTTCTTCCCCCTTTCTTTCTCCCCGCTTTCTCTCCCCATGTATCTATCCCCTTTTATCTCTTCCTTTCCCTGTCCCCATCTCTCTCCTTTTTCTCTCCTCTCTATCACTTTCTCTCTTTCTCTTCTCTCTCTATCCCTCCATGTATGTGATCTGTAAAAGCGCACGCACATATTCTCGATTTCTCGCATTTTATTCTCTCGTCGGCCTGTCATTCACTCGCGTTTCCGTTTCCTTTACTTTAACTCTCTCGTACCTCCTCCCGCTCATTTGTTTCAGGCCTAAATCGTTAGATCGTTAGACTTGAGGAGTCGAAAGAGACAGAGATCCAGAGTGTGGTGCGTGAGCGAGAAAAGAGAGCAAAAAGGGTTTTGGCAGCGCGGGCGAGACGGCAGTGGCGCACTCTGCGGCAACTTCCCAGATTGCGCTTCCTATTTCACAGGGTTGGAGGGGGCGGCGCTGCCGCCTCCGCCGCCTTACGCGCGACGGCGAGGGCGAGGGCGAGGGCGAGGACGAGGTCGCAGTAGACCGTGGAGAAGCAGATCGTAAAAACCTGCAAGAAGGAGTGAAAGGATTGACGTACGGCACTCAGATGCTTTCTCACAGGATAATGTATATTGAAATTCCGAAAACGTAAAGAATGGACGTGACTTGCGATAGATGATTTCACATTATTTTTATTACTACTACTACTACTGTTATTATTTACAAAAATGTTTGATGATATGTTATGGAATGTTTGTTGTTTGGAAAGCTTTCTAATGTATTTACCAAACATCAGATAATTTATTTTTTATACTCAATAAAGAGCTGTAAAATTGGAAGGGAAAGGGAGTAAATAAGAAAAACTAATGTTTCCATGAGTACGTAATAACGCTAGACACTGTAATTTTCGTATTATGAAGTTCCAAAACTAATATATATCTCACTAATACGAGATAAAAATATTAAGATACAAAAGGATTATAATTTCTACACACATTGTTGCTGGGTAAGACCTGGGTAATACCACAAAAATTGAAATGATATGATGATGATAATACCAAAAAAATATAAATGATTCAATACAAACGGAAGAATAATGGCACAAAAAATGATAGACTCCAAAACTGTTTCTTCTCTGCGACACTTTCACAAGGGTGCAATGACAATTCAAATGAGCGTCACCGGCAATGATAGATGAAGCACATCTTCCGCAGGTTTCACAAACACGACATCCGCTTCCATGCAAATCCACCTGGAAACGTACATAATGGATGACTGAGGCAAATGCGACCAAAAAGAGAAACAGGATCACGGGCGGCGTATTTCCCAAGACGACGCGGCGGACACAGGCAGGAACGGGAGGGCAACGGAAAAACGAGCCGCGGGCGAGAGAGACCGAGCAATCGCGAGTCGGAAAAGGCGGTGGGCGGCGACGCGCAATTTGAGATTTTATAATGCGAAATGCGCGAAATATTGGTTGCTTTCGAATCGATCTGAAAAGCGACGTCATTTGAGGGGGAGAGAAAAATAAACCGGAAGGGAAAAGCTTTGCCGCCGCCAAGAAAATAAGATCTGCTTTTGCGTGGTGCAGGATGTGATGCGTGGTGCAGGGTGCGATGTGCAGGGTGTTTGGAATATCCTGTCGAATGGAATTGGCTAACTCTGAGAAGAGCTATTATTAATTTATAGGCATTTGTAGCTGCGAAACTGTAAAGACCCCAACAACTTAATGGATATGATACGAAAACGATAAACGTTTCAAGACAAACAAATATTTTGTATTGTATTCTATTATTTTTCGTCTTTCTGTTTCTGTCTTACTCTTCCACGAATTCTCATTTTCTTATTTTTTCTTCTTTGCTTTATTGTCTTACCTCTTCTCTCTTACTTTCTTCCTGCGGTGTTCCATCATTTTCATTATTCTTTCCGTTTACTTTTTATTCCTGACCCGATGTTGCATGCCCAATTACAGAGAATGGATACCAGGATTTCCCTGTGCAATTTCTAAAACGTACTCATTTATATGATTATATAGGATATCTCATCTTTTCTCTGCCCTTTATGTCACATCTTCTAAGCTCCTAGCGTATAACTCTTGTCGCCACTTCCATTTGTATAATTTATATGTATGTATTTGTCATTTTCGGTTGGCTGTCCGACTTTGTGGGCTAGCTCACGGTGTTCCCCAAGCCTAGGCCTACTTACGCTATTTAGGTCTGCTAAAAGGCCATGAAATAAAATATGAGAAGCAACTTTTCAAGAGCACCACCCATTAACGCACTTATTAACTGTTGTGACCGCCCGCGCGCATTCGCAAGTCCCGCCACCGAGCCACGTATTGGCGCGGGCTGTCACGCCAGAATAGGCGGGCAGAGACTCGCCGCCGTCCTCGGTGGCGGAGGAGCGCACACGGGAACAAGACTGTGGCGGTGGAGCGCACACGGGAGCAGGACCGTGGCGGAGGAGCGCACACGGGAGCAGGACCGTGGCGGTGGAGCGCACACGGGAACAAGACTGTGGCGGTGGAGCGCACATGGGAGCAGGACCGTGGGGGAGGAGCGCACACGGGAGTAGCGAGAGGCAGTGGCGGGAGACCTACCGCCCCCCTCTTTCTACGCCGTATGGAGACGCCCGGCCTAGTGGAGGCTCGGGCCCGGAGCCTGAGGCACATGGATCACCGCAGCGGCTGTACCCAAGACGGGACGTCAGCCGAGAAGGCAAACAGAGGGGAATATTGTAACAAGAGAATTTGCCTTGTATGTGAATGACAAATAAATTATGTTTTTATAAACGCAGTGTTTTGTCGACATAACATTAACCAGTACCGAAATGAATCATTGCGAGTTAAAACAATCAAGGATCACTTAACTCTTTAACGACAAATACCATCTAGACAGATACGCATGTTTGTGCTCTGTTTGTGAGTAACCTACAAGTCATGTGAATGTCTCTTGTGCGGCGGGTTGCAGTGTATAGACGGAAGGTCGAAGTATCTTCATTTCATCCACACATTCACTTCATCATTATCGCTATCGTCTACTCATTAGAATATCGCCCATGTACCCCAATGCCCCCAAAACCTCAATAAACAAAACATGAATCTATCGACGTGACTCAAATTTAGGATTTTCTGATCTACGAAGGTTTGATGTGGAATCACAAGCGCATCTGCTATAACTGGTAAGAAGTCAAATTAAACAATTAATTCAGCTGGCCGGTGGACATATTTAATTACGTCAACTAGTATTGTCATGAAGGGTTTATTCGCCAGAGGCGCAAATTACTTTTAGGATGGATCTTTGTCTTCGGGAGTAGGGTCCTGACGATTCACCACCCTTCCCCCTTGGGGCCGTTACAATTGTTCGTCAATCTTATATTCACCATTCTTTAGTGATTTCAACATTACTCCGTATCTAAATGAAATAAATATGAGATGATATTCCTTTCGTTTATAATTGCTTGTCCACAATTGGTATCTTCATTCTAAATAATATTCTGTTCTACAGTTCTCTTATTGGACAGCAATGTTTGCACTTCTAGAAAAGCCTTCACATATCAAATCCGTACAAAATCCATGTTTGTCGGGAAGGATTGAAGATGAAAAAGTGATTCGCGTGATTTATAAAAAAAATATAATAACAGAAAGTTTGTTTTAATGTGTTTGAACTTCTCGCTTATGTTCTATCAATTGCTTCATCACTACTGTTTTATGAAGCACAAAAAGTATTTTATTGCTTGGTGAAATCATCTAGCATCGTTTCAATTTCCACCATCTTGAAAGTGTAATAAGCTGGAATTGTTACTGTAATTGAATGACGGAAAAGTACGTAGCTACAACACGTAGCACAGTATCTAAAACATTGCTAAACGCTTCATTGGTATGCATATAAAAGAAAAATAAACAAAAATATTGATGTTCACGGAGGTTTGCCGTAACCATTCATGCAACAAAAACATTAGGTGAAGAAACGTACTAAAACCAGATACCTGCACCTCATACTTGTACTTTTACTAAGAACCCTGTAAATATTAACTCTCCCACAATGCTTTTAATTCCCTTCAGGTTGACTGCTGAGTTCTCATTTAGAATTCTGTGACTAATAATTTCAACTCTGTTATTTTGTTGTGAATTGAATGACGTTCAACCGATTACTATGGTACATGTGCAAACATTATTTACGCTTTTAAAAGAATGTTAATTGTCATTTGATTGCATATTTTTTATTAACATTTAAAGAACGGATTAATATTTCAAGCTTTTACTTAGTAAAATAACACTGTCATTTACAATATCACGCACATTAATTATATTATATGGTAAAAAGGTGTGGTATTGCAATTTACAAAAAATATGATTTTTTGGCACAAGAGGTTGATAAATCTTTTTTTAAATACTCAAAAATTACTTATTATATCTGACTGCGAATTGAGAAGTGTTTAAGCGTGGAAAACGATGATTTTTTTGACGAGTGAATGTATATTTTAAAATATGACTATCGCAATATTACAATTGTTTCCACTTGTAGCTCTTTTTATACGCTCTTTAATTCCTGTATTGTTAATTAAATGTGTTTAAGGAAGTAAATATTCAACATTCAAAATGCGAATATCTGTAAAAAGTGTCTTGTCCAGAATGATTCAGGAGTTAGAAGCGGTACTAATATCTGCGTACAATTCGTCATAAATAATTCACACTTGGCAAGTGTGCCTTTTACAGTACGTTCACTTCAGAAAATAATTTACAGCTGTAGTATTGAAATGTCACACAGAAAAATTTCTAGTCCTATGCCAATCGAAATTGGATTTCTTTTAAACTTTGCAAGAAGTTTTAAACGGTATCCTGGTCTAGACATGTTGCGTTGCCAGAGATATCAAAAAGTTTAAATTGGTGGGTACAAGAATTCCTTGTGGAACATGGAAACAAAGATAGGTTACATTAGGACCTATAACTATTTATTAAAACAGTTTTGCTAGTTTTAGTTTGCTAAATGTGAAAGTTTGTATCAAATCTTCTGTTATAGTATTTGAAGACACTGGAATTTTCGGACAGCGGATACGTTTTTGGAGTGTAACAATATTGTTGTAAAGATCTGTTGTAGGTTAATTTCTTTATTGTCCAAAAACTAATATAACAAGGCTCTCGTGTGTCACCACAGTAAAAGGAGAGTATTATTGCATACTATTTTGAAGGGAGCGAAAGATTTATTGTACTTATAGTATACAATATTACCTGTATGTATATTATGAATACACATTAAACTCTCATTAACACTAATTCCAAGGAATCGAAATAATCGGAATACGTGTTATAAAAATTCATGTTATCCGAGTATTATAAATGTCCTCATTGCCGTAATCCTTTTCCAGGACCGAAGTTTGTTCATATTACGTCGAACTTCGTGTCAGCAGAGTTCGTGCAAACGAGAGTTTACTGTATAATGAAGTGAACTGGTATAACTCTTCGTTGCCCGGTGTTTTATTAAGCTCTGTCTACTTCTCGATGCCTGGCCCGCATCAACCCCCAACCGCTTTGTCTGTCTGGCAAGAATGCCGCGAATTGGAACCAAATTTGGCGTAAAATGTTGGGGGTACGAACTAAACTGTAATTGTTCTCAGCTGCTGTATAGTATTTACGTAAAATTTGAAAGCGATCGCAACGATGGTTCAAACGTTTTCGTGGATCATGTATCCCCACAAACATACGTACACTTTTTAATTATTATCTCTTAAAATAGCAATGAATAATATATATGAAAGAATCTTTAACTTATTGTGATGAGTTATTATTATTATTATTATTATTATTATTATTATTATTGCAGTTATTTTTCAAAGATATAGATGTACAATAACATACTATTGTTTAAATGCACATTTTGAGCCATTACAATTTAAGGGGTGTGAATAGGATCTATTTTCTGCGTGAGGTTGCTCACCTTTTATTTTGTTGTTTATTCTCGGGATAATTAGTTTCCCAGGTTTTCTTAACTGTTTAACCAGTTTTTATTTAAATTATATACTTTCTTTTAATTTTTTGAATTTTATATTTTATGAATCAACGATATATGTAAAAATCATCTATTGTAAATATTTGTTATTTTGCAGTATTTGATGATAGCACAATTTTTTTAAAAATGTAGTGCATGTCTCCTATAAACGCAAACAATAAGTTATAATTTTAACAATGGTAAAGAATTGATCGTCTCTGATTTAAACGCCACGCACCCCTCCGCTCCGCCCAGCCCCTCCACGACCGTCAGGCTTCGACCCACTTCTTCCTCTCAGCAAGACCATCCTGAATCCTAGGATTCTTGTCCGGACTGGGGCGGATTTTCGTCATTACATACAGGGCTTGGTAGAATCCAGCCGGTGTCTGGAAGATAATTCTAGCTGCTCTGATCGTTAGTTTTCCTTTGTCCGGGTAATACGAGGCGAAATCCGGAGCAGTACCCTGACAAAAGGTTCACGGATCGCGATATTTCCTTCCCCTATTCTTGTCCCTTGCTGTCCCTTACACACACACACACATACATGCTTTCATGCATACACTACACTGTCACACAAGCCGGGAGACCAGTCGGGAGTTTCGAACTTTTCCCGGCTGGTGCGGTGCCCCGCTAATGGAAATATCTGGAAGGAGGACACAGAAAGGTGGAGTGTTGGTCGGCGCTGGAACTCACGTTCTAGCTACGTAAGAAGACTACCTATTCCCTATATATATATATATATATATATATATATATATATATATATATATATATATATATATATACCGAGTGAACCATCTACGGGACTAATGATCTTAGAAATTGACGCACCCGAAAACAAAATAATCAATCAATCAACCGATCATCCTGGATCTTTAAGACTCTGTTCCTGTCATGCCCCTCCCAGATTCTTCTCGCTTCGGTCAGTTCCAACCTCTTAACGCTGCTCTACAATATTTAAATGCATTGGAATTATCATTAAACCAAATTATTAAAAATAAAATTTTTGAGGAAACATTTTTTATTGCGAAACCCGCTATTATTGTTCTTCTTCACTCGCGCACTCGCGTTCACTTTTGCACTATCCGTGCAAAACTGTGCAATCCGTAAACCGTGCAATTATTCCAAGCAATCAGGGTTATTCTGGAGCAAACACACATAATTCAGTTTTATTATTAAAATAAAAATGAATATTTTATTATTATCTTAATTTTAAAATTCAGTATATTGGTAATTACCGTATTTCCCATACTTGTAAATAAATCTTTTAATTAATTCACAAGAATAAGTAGCAATAAACTTACTTTTGTACTATTAATATTTTGTTTTTTAAATATATATATGTTCGTTTTCCTGCAATGATTTGAATTTTCTTTCGTTCTTTTTCAGGTAAGTTGAAGGAAGTTTCAATAATGGCATTCTGGTTCAATCGATCTGAACGTCATCCAATACAACGTGCGCAAATGGTATGTAATTCTGCTTCTGTTTGCATTGACTTGGTCACGAAATCTGTCGTATACACTCGTAAAGTACACGGCGTGAACAACACCACGTGTAATATTCTAATATTGACATGCAGTGTGTGATGTGTGTGTGCGTGTGTGTGTGTTTATTGAGCTGTAATTAAGTGTATTTAATATAGTTGTATGGTAATCACCCATCCTTAATATTTCTACTCAACAAACAACAAACAACTCTTCTTTTGTAATGTACTTGTAATCAATTCAAAAGATCAATGACGAGAATCTCTGGGAATACGCGGGCCCATTTGGTTAATAGAGTTGCCTGGTAATTCAACAGAGAAGCACATTGATTTCGGTATATACGCTGCACATGTATGTTGATTAGTGCTCCCCCAAGGCGCTACTACCAATAAAGGATGCCAACTGTGAGCTCTGGGGAAACAGCATCAGGTTACGCATACTGTCCACCTGCATTGGAACTCATTCGCGTGCAATGGAATAGGTTTCTATTATCTGATTGTGTGTTCGACGGAGATCATTGTGGGTTTTCATCTCAGGTGGCTCAAAATCCAACGCTGAGTGCTATGCAATTAAATGGCTTTTCGAAGAGGCGTTGTCTGAAAATATTTGAATGGAAAATATGTTGAACAACGTATATTTACAATTTTTAAGAGTGTTCGGTTGATACTACAAACCATTTTTAGTCTTTCTGATATTTAAAAGATCGCTTGGGTTTATACTAACTATTCTTTTCAAATCGTTACGTCTAATATTGTTATTAAATATGACATTGCAAGTAAATTGCGTGTTAGAAGAACCATTGTCTCAAAACATTTAAATGAGATATGCGTTGAAAAACGTACAGTCACACTTTCCAATACTGTTCAGCTGATATTATAAAACCGTTCATTTCTGTCTTATATGTTGTAATTAAACAACTGTCTGATTCATTATTATTTTACTCTATGTATTGTTACTTTGAATACTGTTACTAAATGAGACGTCAAGTGTATATGACATATCTCTTGCTTTGTACCTCTACCTAAAGGTAGCTCAGTGCAAAAATTGATGTCACTGCAGTGTCTCTGATCGGAATGTCCTGGGTTTCGAGTCTGGACGGTGGCAGGATTTTCGACATTAGCTGGATAGCTAGGTCAAATTCAACCACTGTGTGAAGGAGAATTCTAGCGACCGGCTGCTCTGATCGATAGTATTCGGTAGTTACTTTCACTCACACTTACAAACACTACTCTATCACATATGACGGGAGACCTGTCGAGATCGTAGAGCTTGTCCCGGCAGGGGCTATGCCCTGCTGGTTGGAGAAAGCACGTCAAGTGCGCTAGTAGGTCGATGCCAGGTCTTGCCATGCAGCGGGGAAAGATTACCGTCACCTCCCGGGATAAAAAAAAACACAAAAAAACAGGCACTTCACTTACGGAAATATTTACCTTAGCAGTTAACACGCCTGGAATCAATAATCAATGTCTTGGCTTGTGTGCGCTCACACGATGAGCTAATTTAAATTATTTTAGTATATGACTTAAAATGAAATTTTATGATGATAACATTGTAAATGATATTACGAACATTACCCTGAAATTATGTCATCATAATATTTCACCGTATTTTAAAGTATTGTACGAACTAATATTTAATGTTTGTGATATTGATGCGTCAAATTAAATTCAATTTTTCTTGTTTACATTTGTATTTATCGCAAAAGCAAAGACTTCAGGGGTTGCAAAACTCATTAGCTTTTAACAATTTAAAAATTTCATAATTATTTCGCTTTCAGAGTATTTCATTATTTAATTTTCTGGTTTTACCAACATTTAATCTACAAATGACGTGTTTCTTTAATATATATAAGATACGAAGTTGGATAATATGTTCCTTTCAAATTTTATTTTCGGTAATAAAACTTGCAGGGTATCTCATTGACATACCTACATAATCGTCTACCCCTCTACTTCCTCTCTCATCGACTCATACACATATACTCGTACTACATCACTCCATATAACACTATCACTCCAAACTACATCGTATCACATACATCATTCACATTCACATTACATCACACTAATATACTACTACTATATACTACTCAACCCCTTTCACTGGTCCCTTTGGTTCGTCCGGCAACCCACTAACCCTCTTAATCACCTGCTCACTCCTCTACTCACTCATTCACCCACTCACTCTACTCACTCATTCACCCATTCACTTACTCATCCAGTCACTCACTCATTCATTTACTCACCCAGTCACTCACTCTTTCACTTACCCTCTCATTCACCCACGGACTCACCCACACACTCACTCACCCACACACCCATCCACGCACTCACCCACACGTTCACTCCCCCACACTCGTTCACCCACTAGATTACCAATTGGTCCATTTCTCACTTACTATCCTCACAGTCAGCTCATTTACTAACAAATTACTAGTACGCACTAGTAATCACTTGAACGTCAAATTTTTACGAAAGGAAAAGTAGTTCCTTTCCTCACTCATGTGCTCACGTGGTCATCTCTCGCATTTGCTTGTATATATCTCCAGTCCAGTCCAGTTTGTCGCATTAAGCTCCATAGCACAAATACCTACTGAACCAACCACTCACTCATCCAATAATAAGTAACTTCATATTAATAAGTAGCCGATAATAAGTTGCCAATATTTAGTAGCCGATACAGAGTAAAATTCAGACGCGTTTGAAGTTCACAAACCTGAGCGATAGCCGATAATTGCTACCAACCAAGTCCGTTATTTGTGATATTGACCTTGAATACTAGAAAGTAGTAGATCACCTTAAAAGAAAAAAAGAACATATAAATCAGAAATATTTTGTTTTGATTTAGACATTCTCGTGCGCCATCTTTAGCTCAAACATATTTATTTCGAATGTTCTTACCAGACGGCAGGCTGTGAAAACCTTAACAAACGCCAGCGGTTAACACTGGCTTTATGTTCCTGTTTGCTTACTTTAAATCAATATAAAAGCAGAGTGTTGCGAAACATCCAAACCGCACTGGTTCCCTCCCTCTGGTTATCCTCTTCATTTGCCCAGCCTTCTCGTGCACCCGCCCGGCAACGCTCATTACACAGTCGCCCATTATTTCCGGGTGCGCGCACATAGACGAGTTCGACGAAGGGCGAGGGCTAGGGCCTGGACGAGGACGAGGGCAAGGGCAAACTCCATTAGGACGGAGTCCCCTCCGTCTGTGCGCACAAAGAGGCGGCTTCGTCCTACCCCGTCTCACGCACCCGCCTCGCTGCCCTCTTCTCCCCACACGCTCGCCAGCTCCCGCGCGTGGTCGTTCGCCTTTTAGGGACTGGGTATTTATGGTATCCGGCCGCGTCAGCTTTTGAGGTCGTTGTCCCGTAAGTGTAGTGCATGTGTATTTCGAAAGCTGGCGGTTTGCAAGGTTTCTACTTCTGGAATCTCCTCTGGCTGTGCGTATCCCCCGCCGGGACAAGCATTAAGTTCCCGACTGGACTGCCGGCGTGTGAGATAGTGTAGTGCATAAGCGTGTGTGTGTGTGTGTGTGTGTGTGTGTGTGTGTGTGTGTGTGTGTGTGTGTGTGTGTGTGTGTGTGTGTGTGTGGAGGTGAGTCAAAGAGGAACAAGGAGATCTCGCGCAATATTCCCGGCTCATTTGATAGAGTACTGCTCCTGCAGTCAGGACCGCCGGAAGTTATATTGATTGATTATTTGATTGGTGTTTCTAAGCACGTCAACTGCTGTAGTCCTTAGTCTCGTACGCGTAGTGCATGTTGTATCCCGTATGGTAAGAATTCTCCTACAGGCAGTGGATGAAGTCGGCCCCGGTAGTGTCAGAAATCCCGCCACCTTTAAAGATTCGTAACCTAGGACCTCCCGATCAGTGTAGCTGCAATGGCAATCGTTGTTGCCCTGAGCTAACACAGCCGGTGCCACCCGCTTGACTTCTCTCCCAGTCAATGGATGAATGGGATTCAGTGGCTCACGCCTTCGGGTAATTTAGGTCCATCGTTCAACACTGCTACACAGAGGGAATGGTTTTGCCACCGAACCATCCCCGGACGGTCGACACACATGAAGAAGGGGCACGCTTGAGTTCAGGGTACCTTCATTCAAACTCTTTTACCCATTCGGATTAAAATAAGCTTATGCATTATCGAAGATCTTCATAATATGTGCAAAGATACACGTAGGTTATTTTGGTAATCTGGTAACCTACTTTTGTCTGTGTGTTTGTCCGTTCCTCATGGCTAGACATCTCCAGGTCATCTGACCGAGCAACTGAGGTATCATTCGTCCAGTCTGCCTACTAGTAAAGTAGCTGTCTCTCGTATTCTGGAATATTGGAGATGTATTCTGGAAGACGTCTAGAAAGAAGTGTTTTTGTTATTTCTAGGACTTTTTAGAGGTGAGAGCTTTGAAAGACATTCATTCGAGCAAAGCATGAATCGCTGCAACCTTATTTATCAGGATATCAGTAATGAGACCTAATGTTGTATGGAAGTATTCTTTGACGTTCACGTACCGCATAGAAGTCATGGCCGTATCAAACAACTGAGTTCTTTAAAATAAACACCAACACTCGAGCGGCATGAATCATCATGACCGCAGCCTTACAAATTGAGAATGATGTAAGAGTATCTACTTGTAAGTTTCCATTAATTTATACTAAAAACCAATGTTCGCGAATTGTAGGAAAGTGACATTGGTGCGCACGTTTCAAAATATCGGACTCAGTTCGTATTATCATCTCGGCCATCAACATATCATTCGTACTCCAAACGCTTACTTTCTGTACTATTTCTTAAAATGTATTTGATACGATCTTGCATAACACAAATAAATTATAACACCATGAAAATGCCAGCAGTGATACCAACCCAATCTGTTTTTTTGGTAATATAGTTAGGGGGATTTAGTACATCGATCGCATTAGTGTAATGAGAGGAATGTTTCCCTTAAATAAGGATTTCTATTATTCAACTGATTGTAAATTTTCAGGATCAATGGAATGGATTTTTTCCTCACATAAGTTCTGGTGTTTTTAAGATAAATTTGGAACACCATTGCAACTACTTATTCATGAAACATTTCTTCAAGTGACATCTCAAATAAAACGAAGAGATTAAAGGACTAGAGAAGAGAATTGGTTTTCCTCTGTAGAATAATGCGAGTAATTCCATCATGACTATTTATTGAAAGTGTTCTGACTGGCCTTCTATTTAACTCTCAACAGACAAAGGCTTTAGAGAAGATACTCGTAATTACTACCGAAAAGCATGTACGCTCCAATAAATGGATACGATGGCGCTAGATTACATTTTCCCAATCTACGAATGAAGATACATGTCAAAAACATGTTCAATTCCTACTCTGCAAAACAATTCGTTAGCAAATGGAATTATGAATGAATTCATTATACTATAAAATTACGGGAAGCGATAGACTACAATTTTACACACTCATATTGCTATCATTAAATTTGTTATTTATTATGAGAATGACGCGTCAGGATATGACATGATTCCCTGGCTAGCGTGAGTATAAAGGCGTAGCCAGATCACGTATTTGTTTATCGTAATAAAGCCTGTCTGGCTATCGAATTGCATGACAGGCGGCAGACGGCGCGTCCGTTCTGAGTCTGTAATTATCAATCTGCTTCATTACGTTAATATTAATCATATAATCTTCATCACTCTCCCTTTTGTCTCACCTATTCTGATTATTCCCTACTACTCCCTTCTTCCTAAAACTGTCCTCATCCCCGCTGTCAGAATTGGCGCTATCCTCGCCGCGCGGTAGCAGTGCAGCCCATCCAACCTCCCTTCCTTCTCTTCCGCCTCCAGTCTCTACACTATTTCGGACCCCCTGCTGTCACCTCCCCTCTTCCTTCTTGCCACCAGTGATCCAGGCCAGACATCCACCCCACGCCGCCTCACATAACCGCGTCATCACCACTGCCACCGACGCCGACACTCAACGTTTCACTGAACGCCATCAGTATTATTATCATCTTCACTATGAGACCGTCCTCACCAACTCTATCGTCTCCGTCCCCCCAGCCCCCCTCCACCATCACCATCTTCAATAACAGCCCCCGCCACCTCCACCTCCACTGCAACCGCCCCATCGACCTCCACCGCCACCGCCACCATCATCGCCAACCCTACCGCTCCGGCCACCGTCACCGTCACCGTCACCGTCGCCGTCACCGTCGCCCTCACCGTCGCCGTCGCCGTCGCCGTCGCCGTCGCCGTCGCCGTCGCCGTCGCCGTCGCCGTCGCCGTCGCCGTCGCCGTCACCATCACCGTCACCGTCACCGTCACCGTCACCTCCATCGCTACCGCCACCACCACAGCCACCGCTACCGCGAACTCCACCGCCACGGCCATCGCCACCTCCACCGCCCCCGCCACTGCCACCTCCACTGCCACTTCTACCCCTACTGGCACCTCTCTCGCCCGCACCCGCTCCCAACACCGTCTCTGCCCTCGCTTCCGCCACCGCCCCAGACACTGACACCACCGCCGCCGCCTCACCGAACCCATCCTCTTTACTGCCGCTCCCGCCGCCACTGCCGCCGCAGCACCGGGCCCCGATTCCACCACCAGAATCAGCCCGGCCGCTGCCGTTGCCGTCCCCGTCATCGCAGGCGGCAGCGCGTCGCCGCCGCAGCCGCTGTAATCTGCCCGTCGCGTCGCGTCGCCGGGTCTTATCTCCTCCCCCACGCACGTCTCGCTTCGTCGCCTCCCGGACGCTCCCCTCCCCTTCCCTCCCCAACACTTCCAACCCCCAGCTCTTCCCCACAGAGGCGGCCGCACAGTGGTCTGCGCTTGCAGCCAGGGGCCATCGACCCTCACTCGAAGACAGGGAAGATAATGGGGTTTTCAGTGGGATTATATTCATCTCGTTCGGCCTTCTGACTCAGCGATGATTTTTCACTCGCCGTTCCAAACGGTTTACTTCACACTATTGTGATGCGATGAGGAAATCACCTGACGGGGAGAAAGTAGTGATTGATTTAGTAATTTCCTAATCAAATTTTCTTGTTTGGTCTGAAAACCTTTTAATCTAAACCCATATTATTTAATTTTTCACATTCATTATTGTAATGAATACAGTACCAAAAAACCTATCCGTAGGAAAGTACTATTATACACAAAATAAATACTGATGTAGTTATTATAGATTTTATCTTTCATCTTGTTTTTAGTAGGCTTGGCAAAATTCAAAATTTCTCGTAATCACTACACTTCTATGAGACATGGTTGCTTTAAAGGTAATTCAAAATAATCTTAAATGCTACCGTTGTTGCTATAGCCAAATAAGTTTTCACAATCACATTTAAAAGTGCAGAGATCGCACTTCTTTTCCATAGTATGTCACATAGCGTTTAACCCTTTTTGACATGTATATGATTTTATTTTTTTCTATTTTATTCAGTTATAAAGGCAACAGCTGTAATTCACATTTCAATAACCCCATGTTGCACAATAGCCTATTTTAGAGTTGTGAAAACATGGTAAAAGAACTTTCTATTAGTAGGTGCAAAAACTGAGTTACCAGAAGATTATTTCTGTACGGTAAAAATTTCTTTATGAATATTATTTTTTTTAATTAACTGAATGTGTTTCTCCGAACCAGTAAGATAGTTTGACCGAATTAATTCGCTATCTGGAGAAGAATTCTAAATGCTGGCTGCTTTGATCGATAGTTTCTCGTAATTTCTCCGAACAATATCAGGCGAATTACTGAGCAGTAATTTAACAAACGAGCCACGGAACGCGAGCATTATTTCCTTCATTCTTGCCCCCTCCTCGCTCCTTGCACACACACACACACTCACTCACACACACTTACATGTACTACACTACCACTTATGTCTGAAGATCAGTCGGAACCTTAGATCTTGTTCCGGCAGGAGCGGTACTCCGCTAATGGAGATACCTGGATGGTATCCCCGAACAGCGACTTGAATGGTGGCGTCGGATCTCACGCACCAACAGGGAAAGAAATATCGCGACATCCCTATACACAACGTGTACTAGACATAAGAGACTAATTACTAGGGGGTGGAGTTTAATGAAATGTCATTTTTCACTTTAGAACAATGCCGTTTAGTATAGAAATTCATTTCATGTTATGACAAAAGGAAATAACACATGTTTATAGGTCATTATTTTGAATTTTCGATTTCGACTAATAAATCATTTTCTACACTTTTCCGTCATTTTAATGCATTTTTTTGCTTATTTCATAAATTTTCATGTCATTTTTAACGGTTATTGCTTCAAATAATATTTACGAGATGCAACAAATGTTCCTCACAAAATTACTAAATAGCCTATTCAATTTATTCACTCAGAAATTATTTTGACAGCCGTAGTGAGTTCGTAATTCTTGTGACTTTATCAATGACATTGCCGGTTCGGCCGATTTCGGGATAACTAAAGACAGAGATTTCCTGGTAATGAACTGTCCTAACCAAAAGTTTGCAAGCTGAGTTCACTCGAACGAATGAAAGAGGCCTCGATTACTTCAGTAACGTATCCAACAGCTTGAGTTGTTCATCCGAACTGTTTTGATAAGATTTGTTACGTCATTATTCTTTGGTTTAAGGGCGTTTTTAAAGCATTGTAAGAACATTTTATTGATATATTTGGCGAATATTTAGGTTACAAAAACCTCCCCCACCAATTACTATACCAGCTGACGCGAGCGTAAACACGAAATAATTAATGAATTCAAGTCGAGCAGAACTTGTGTTTTCGGCAACATTTCGCCCTGCGAGCACTGAGTAGCTTCGATCCACAGACTGCTGGCAGCGCCGACTGGTGGAAGCTCGAGGCATAACCTCGCGCGGCACATGAAGACTTGATGAAGGAGATGGAAAATACTGCTACGTCAGACTCAAGACTAACAAAGTGTACGACTAACATCATACGGCGTTATGATATATTACCTTACGTTATGAAGAATATCGTGTCATATTCGTTTTCCCATTTGAATTTTATGTTTGTTTGGGAGTGAACATGAAAGAATGCACATTTAGGAAGTTTTATAAAATTATATATTCTAAATATGAATTATTTTCAATGAGCTAATTAATATTTTTTGTATCTAATTAAATGTTTTAAAATGATTTTATCGTTAGAGTGATTAGCTATTTAGCATAATTAATTTTCAATTTTGAACATGTTACAGCATCTGTAGATATCTTGTTGAGAATTTACAGAAAATGTTCTCCTTATATAGCTAGGGGAGATAAGTATAAGAACATTTGGACTCATTATTCATCACTTGGAAAAAAACTCAAATTTGAATGAATGATATGAATATATGGTACTTTACTGTTAAAAATGAATATAAGTTTCTTAACACGTTTTTAATATGGATGGCTCTTCTATGAAATCTCAAGCAAATATAGAAAACTCAAAACAATCCCTATTTGCCTCATTTCAGGCAAAACACGTCAGGTCTGACCACATAGATTTCTCTTATATCTTCATATTTGCCTCATCTTTATATTTCTGACTATCAGAATTGTATTCCGAACTCAAAGTTAATTAATTGGGTAATTTGTAAATTTCTATAAAACCCAAACAAGCCTCTGAAATCTGGAAGTAAATGTAATACACAGAACTTTGATGTGCCCCCGAGAATAATGCACAATTATTCAAGAATTTATCACCCTCTTTCCCTGGCATTGGCACTATTCTGTTTCCTTTCACTGAAGTTGATATTAAAGAGAAGAACGTGAATATAGTATAGATACCGAGTCGAAACTATTTATATAGTTGTCTTTTACCAATGACGGATATCACATTATCCTGTTTCAAATATCTTATTTTTCTTTTTCTTTCGATTTCTCCCCATGCCGAACTCCCACGATATAAACCGATACGACGTTCTCACGTACAAGACAGTGTAAAGCATAAAAAACAGATGCATTATTTACGACCTCTGCGTCGCAAGGGAAGGAACAAAAGATGCACCGAGCTTTCTTCGAGAGGAAGTTCAGTCTCTACGTATTGTTCGTAAACCTGGACCCTTTGAAGCATCGAGTGAATTAAACCATTAGTGTGAGTGTATAGGTTTGTGGGAACGAAACGATCCAGGAGAATCACTTTAAATTATTTAAGATTTTCTTTAGTTTTGACTTCTGGAAGGCATTGTGAAGTTAACCTAGCTGTAATATGGTGGAATAGAATTTTTTGAGTTAATCTACAGAACATGACTGTGACCCCGGGTTCGTTCTCCGGATGGAACAAAAATGAAATTGTCATGTCACAGTTCATATAGATAGTTGACAATGTGAAAGCTTCTCGCAGGAAGGTGTAGATAGATAGATAGATAGAGCATAGTTAGTGCTTGTTAGTAGTGCATGTTAGTGTAAGTGTGTGTGTGAGGGGTGAGGATAGGACAAGGAAGAGGAAGGAAAGATCGCTTGCGGTTCGTGGCTCGTTTGTTAGGGTACTGCTCCGGCATTCCCCTGGTGTTGATCGGAGAAACCACGGAAAACTACCGATCAGAACAGTCGGCCGGTAGAATTCTCCTCCAGTCAAAGACTGAATCCGACCTAGCTGAGAAGCTAGGATCGAAACCTACCGTCTAGTTTAACATTCGAGTTCCTACCGCCGCCATCGGAACTCGAATTCAGGACCTCCCGGTCAGAGGCAGTGACATCAGTTGATGCACTGAGCCACCGCTCCTGGTAGGAAGCTATCTCTATCTTGCCAAATAGAGGCCATATGGGGTTTCGAACTACTTACCACAGGTCTTCCATGCCCATGCCCGTGATGCTGAGACGCCACGGCATGGCATGGCATGGCATGGCATGGCATGGCATAATAATAATAATAATAATAATAATAATAATAATAATAATAATAATAATAATAATAATAATAATAATAATAATGACTTTATTACTAGCGAGCCTCAGGCCGTAAGGCCTGCTCTTCCGCCTAACCACTTTAATATTTACTCTTACATAATTACAATTGAAATGGCCAGGGACCGAAAAGGTATTGAATACCGGTAAAATACCGTTATTTTTCCATACCTTTTTCAAATAGCTTTCTTTTTTTATACCAGTAAAGTACCTCTATAGGACGTCTATACCAGCATGGACGTCCGTAAAGGTTATGCCGGTATTTTCAATGACAAAACATAGCTTACGTTCCATATATGTTGACAAAATATGTTACTTTAGTTAATAATATTTCACAAAATGTTTATTAATCAAATATCATTTCATAATTGTTACTTATTATACGTCACTTTGTTAATAATAGAAATAAAGTGTATGTATCTTTTCCCCTAAATAAACAGTGAATGACTCATTTACTACTAACATGTAAATAACAATAAAACAAGCACTGCGAGGTATTATTTGAACTATCATTTATAAACAATATTTGTAGTTGTTCTTCCCATATTTTCCTTGTAAACACAACGTGAAAAAAATTACTAAACTCATGACAAAGTACTGACCGTTAACAAAGACTAAGAATAACTTTAGTTGGTATTTAGACCTCAAAATGGTCGGATGCCACAAGAAGCTCTTGCTGTAACCTTTCAACATGGGATGCCGTCCATAGACGTACCGGGGCTTTTAACTTCTACCTGCAGGAAGCCATCTGAAGACGTTCATGACGCACCTTTTTCGCGTGCGGGATGACGTCCTGAGATGGCGTGGCCATTTCTCTCCTCGGCGCGGGGGCCGAGCGGATCCAACTGCATTCCTGAGGGTATTTGGCGAAGGGAGTTTCCATTCATGTAGCGGACCCACCAGAGCAGCTGTCCTAACGCCACGGCAGATGTGTTTTAGAGCGAAAGAGGAAAGTTTTCGAGCACTCGGGTTTTTGCATATGAGTAAGGAATCCAGTTGTCAACTACTACTTTCTACGACAAGGTACTGACCGGAGAAACCATAAAAAACTACCGTTCAGGAAACCCGACCTCTAGAATTCTTTCCCAGACAACGGCTGAACTCGACCTAGCTAGTGTAACCGCTTGTCGCCGGTCACATTTATAACCAACGGAAAATGGAAGCAATAATACCCGACATTAGGCCCTACACGTAGTTTCTACAGTGGCGAAGAGATGGCGTAAGTCAGAGAAGGATTTCTGAACGCACTCAGACCGTAGCCAATCAGGAAATTTTCGTGGAAATACGGACGTGGCGTGAACTTGCGTCAAAAAAGAGCTCGCTCTTTCTGGTTCGAGACGGCAAGGAGAACGGTTGTCTACGAGTACGCCACATGGTCGACGAGGGACACGCGAAGATTGCGGAACACAAAAGCTTTAATAAAAGGTAATTGATTGAGCACTTTTCATGGATTTACGTACTGTGAATATCGTGAGATTACATGGAATTAGTAAATGAATATTAAACAAGAATGCAATGAATGAAAGAACGACGGCGGTAATAGATCGAAATGAATCTGTAAAACCACGTTGCTGCATTCTTGTTGCTAGAAAAGAGGACTATTGTAACATAGGACATGTTTCTTCTTTGTTACAGCTTTAATATATTTCATACTTTTCATATATTCTTTATTCTTATTTTTGGGAATTTCACTTTGGAAATCCTATGATGGAATTTTGAAAGTTATGAGAAAGACGGATTATCCAACAACTAGTTTGACTTTTGCTATTACGAAGTCATAACTTGGAGTTTCGGACTCGCATTCTGAAGCGACCATCGCCTCTGCGAAAGCTGTGGTGAATTTTCGCCTGGGAGACGACTGGGAGACGGTGTTCGGAGTACTTCAGTTTCCGTGCGACAGGCCACGCAGGGACTTTGCAGAAGAACGACGACCTTGAGGCGCGAGGGTCGCGCGACGGGCCAGCTACACAGCGCGGGACCAACTTGCGGAGTTCGCCGGTCGTGAGTTATATAAAAGCAGAAAGAACACTCACTTAATTTCAGTCTGGAAAAAAACTTCTGAGATAGGAGTATAATTATACTAGCCAAAACGTTGTAATGTGAGCTTCCCTCAAAAACAGACGTTGATCGGGCAAGTTTCTGAGAACATTGGTTTTATTTCTTTTCGACAGTCGTAACAAGAATCAGATTAAAGTAATTCTTTATGTTTATGATAGAAGTTGTTTTGTATAGAATTATTTATTTAGAGTCATATTTTAATGATTCAAATCATTTAAGAGACGTTATGAAACAAAATTTTGTGTTGAAAGGCTATGTAGAAGCCGAAGGTCAAATGTGACTACTGAGTGTAACGTAATTAGTGATTTAAAAGGTAGTAGTGAATTTCGAGTATTGTGTGTATGTGTTTTTCTTTTACAGGATGAATATTTGTACTATGATTTGTGTGTCTCATGTGTGATATTCTTTGTGAAGTGTAAAATTGTATCCATTGCTTGTTTTCTTGTAAACAGGGATCTGAATTATTATTATTCTAGTGAAAAACTGCAGTTTAGGTAGGGAATTAGCTACCATAATTTTACGAAAAGTGAAAACATAGGAGGATCTGTGAATTTCATTTGTACAGAGATTTGGCATTCAATAGAATACATGTAATTACATTGATGTAAACGAAAAATGTAAAATCTGTTACATTTTGGCGCTCTAGAATATATGTTATTTGTCATTTAAAACTGAAAAATTGTGTTGGTCTATTAATTGATCAGTAGCTTAACAAAGACGAACCCACTACCAATAGGGAAGTTTATCCGTAAACTGAGATATTCCCAGGGATGCGTGACGGTGTAATCACACGTCGCGAAGTAGGCAAATGACAGATCTACTTTTGTAATCGGTGAGGCTCGAGAGGAGTACGGTTACA